>JZKD02S1674145.1:212618-271005 GCA_000966675.3 Picea glauca | reverse complement strand
AAACCTACACCTTTTGTATGTTTTTCGAATGCACCAAAACCAACTTGATGAGAATGAGGAAAATTTGATGAGGAACCTTCACTGCATACCTCAGATATGTTTTCTGAAACAGATGCAGAAGGCACTTCCTTCAATCCTTCTTTTCCTTTGTTGTTCTTTGAAGCTTTCACTTGAACCGTGCTCTTTCGTTCCAAGTAGTCTTCATACAACACCTTCACCATCTCGGCCATGGAAAACACCGAATCTCTGAACTCCTTCTCATTTTGAGAAAGTCCTCCTGTAGATGCCATTTTCTTCCTTGAGATGAGCTTTTCCCTGGTTAACATGCAAAACTCAAATCCAAACGTCAACTAGCTTTGATACCTCTTGATCCGTAGGATCTTTTAATGACTTATGGTTGAGTTTTAATTTTGCATGCGTTAATTAACCATATGAGAAAACTTAGTGAAGAATAAGGAAAGAAGAGGAATTATAACAACCATATAAAAATGTGAAGATCTGAAATGCAATAAAAGACAACAAACCATAACACGCAGATTGATAACGGAGTTCGACACAACTTTGCCTACGTCTCCGGGCCTTTTCTCTGTGGGGGAGGCTTCTTTATTTCTATTAAAATGCTCAAAAGTACATCGCTGCAATGCCAAATAGCTACAATACTGATCTGGTCATGTTCGTCCAGATCTCTAGAACCATGCAAAGAAAACGACATGCAAAACGGACGTCCGGAGCTCCCAGAAATGATCCGACAACGTCTCCTCCTCAAAATCTTCTCTGCCTCAAAACGGCTTTGGCTTGGCTTCTCCTCAGCATTATTCTACTCTGAATGCCCCCCCATGGCCTCAAACAAGCCTGGGTTATATAGCTTGGAAGTTGGTTTCTCATCTCCAACTTCCTCCAAGAATTTAGGCTCCAAAACTACCCAATAACTCCAAAAAATGGAGAAAACTAATTAAAAATAGGTTAAATAACCATAAAAACCCAAATTATAGTTACAAAACCCACTTTATAGTTAATCCAGGCACTATCCCTTGAGCCCTGGAGTGCGCCCTCTGAAACGGTCATATGCTTGTTAATATGGCCAAGCGCTAGCCCAAAGGGCTAAGTGCTGGCCCCAAACTGCGTTAACACCTGGTCCTATGGAAAATGGATATGACCGTGGCTCAACATACGACATAAACCACGTGCCAAATCGCACGCATACATATATATGCAATGGTCATATGACAAAGAAAACGACCACGGGTCGGGGCTAAGCCCTGGCCCGACCCCACCCATATATACAACATATGCAATTGAAATACAGTATAATACATATGTATAATAAGAACCATGTGGCGGCATAGTGGTCGAGCGGATGTTATGAAGTCATTACATGGTGCGGAGGTCCAAGGGTCGAACCACACGGACCCCAATCCATTTTACATACAACCAATCAGCCAATTCAGGGGTGCCACGTGGCAGCCCGTGATTGGGCCACGTGGCACCCAATCACTTGCCAATTAAACGCCACATGTCAGCAAATGATTCGCCAACTACCAGCCAATCAAAATGCCACATAACTTTTTCCACATCACCGTACGGATTCTGCCACGTCACCTGTACGGCCTCTGCCACGTCAGCCTGTACGGACTGCCCAGTCAACATTTTTTTTGCCTGTTTGACTTTTCAGACAGAACGCGATATCTTCTCCAAACGGATCCCGTTTGAAAAAGTAAATATACCACCGGAATAGGGAAGACGAGACAGACACAATGGCATTGGTTTCGTCAGATTCTGAGCACTTTCATTTTTGAGCATTTTTCAAGCCCTGTCAGGCTTCTGGATCTGATTTCGGATCACCTGTTGTTTCTTTTTGTTAGTTGGCCTTAGATTTTCAGTGTGTTCTGTTATTATCCACAATTGAGCCTGTAGACGATAAAGGTTTTCACCGATCACATAGGATGCAAGGGCTACCTCCAGAAGGCTATCAACCATTACCTCCTAACCCTCCAGAAGACAACTACTGTAGAGAGGTAGAAAATCAATTCGACACTGGAAGTGTTATTGCTCCTTCGTTAGATAACTCAGAAGGTGATTTGGTTACGGTTGACAACCCCAGTACATTTGCATTGGTAACCCCTCTCAAACCACTTTTGGTTCGTCTAGACTCACTTGGGAACATCATAGACGAAGAGGTCCCACGATTGCCTGAGAGGATTTTCACCGAAACTTATATGGGATCCACAGAACCAATCTTTGGTGATGAGTATAGGACTCCTATTTGTCCTAGCACCGCAATAGATACCAATCCCACACCTACTCATTTTGTATGGAGGACTTCATCGGGATGCAATCTCTATGAACATTTCGAATCCTTTTGATAGCCCTTTCATCCTCATGACCCTCCTAGTGAAACATGACCATCCGGTCAAGCCATGAATCACCCAGTCGATTAGGTTATTAACCCTACTATTACACTAGCACAAGTCCATCCTAATGCTGGACTCATCACCTCTACTCATCTCCAAGGCACTTCAATCTCTACCCCCATTTCTACAAGTTTTTACTCTACAGCTCCACATGTTCCACACGATCCTGCTGGGACATCTGCTCACCCGAGAATGTAGACCCCTGCTAGCCCAACACAACCAACTGGAGGAAAACCACCATCTAATGAACCTTTCCCTCCTGGAGGACTACCTTTCCATGGTGGGCCTACCCCTCCTAGGGAACAACCCCCTTTTCATTCTCCTCCTGGAGGGAAACCTTTGTTTGCCAGTCATACCCCGATCATAAATCCACCGCTGGCAGGGGGGCAACCTTTGTTTCTTGGAAACCCTTCACAATTATGGGGAGTATCTTCAAGAGGCACTTTTATTCAACCCCACGTTGGGGGGAACTCATCTCATAATCCATTAGGAGGAGTATCAAATCCCGTTCCTTTCGGAACATCTTACGGACAATCTTATCCAGGTGGCATCCCAAACACCAACTAGAGTTCTCCAAGACCACAGTCTTATCCTCCTCATGGGCCTAATGTGTATTTTCCTCCGGGATCTACTCCTTACCATTCTCAATGGAAAAATGTTTATCCTCCTCATGTACAAGCAAATCACCCGGCCTATAATGCCCATAACCCACCGGGTTATGAAAATGTTTCTCATTCGTCATCAAATCCTTCTTATCCTGGCCAACAACAACCGTATGCAGGAGGAACTACTGATTACAACTATTCACCTAACCCAGTTTATGGTCCTATTGGTGTTCCTATGCCGCACCAATATCATCTGCAAATTAACCGAATGCTACCTTTCCTTGTGATTCTGGATCTCCTAGACTTGTCTCAGTTAACTAATGATCCTATTTTTCATTCACTGGTTTGGCCAGTCATTCCAGCTAAACTTCCTTCTGATATTCCAAAATTTGAGGGAAAACTTGGCGAAGATCTAAACAACCATGTGATGAATTTCCATTTGTGGTGTTCATCAAACTCCCTCATGGATGATTCTGTACATTTGTGTCTTTTCCAACGAACACTTACCGGCTCAGCAACAAAGTGGTATATTGAACTACCATGTGTTTCTTTTCATGATTTCAATTCCCTTGCCATGTCTTTCCTCACACACTTTCAACTACCTATTCACTACGAGACGGGTACTGAACTCTTGACCTCCCTTCATCAAACTGACTCTGTGCATATCTCTGACCATATTCATGAGTGGAGGTGACGACGAAGGATGATCAAGGCAGTCATTCCTGACATACTATTGGTGGAATGGTTTACTAAATCACTTTTACCCCCGATCGCTCGCGATGTCGCTATGGGTGGCATAGTCACAGAGGAACAAGCCATCACTCGGGCTCAGTACTTAGATTTGGTTTATTCACAATCTGGTACGTTGTATGATTTGCTTTCGAATGTTGCTCGAGCTAATACCGATCCATCTAAGCTATCATCCTCATCTCATGCGGATGGTGTTATCAGTTCCGTCAAAACTCAAACTATTTCCCAATCAACCACACTCTCCTCTACCTTCCCCCAAACTTAGATCTCTGAGGTGAATGTCATTCAATCTGCCCCTTCAAAACAATCTGGAGGTAAGAAGAAGACAAAGAATAAATAAAAAAATAACAATGAAGAACCAAAAAATCAAACAACTGCTACCGAAAAGCAAACACAACGGAAACTGAAATTCCCATGTATCATTTGTGGTGACGATCACTACACTTGAGACTATCCACTTCGCAATGAAGTGGCAACAATTTTCCAAGGAAAGTCACAACCCGCTGTGCTTACTCAACCTTTTCCACAACAACAATCCATGGTTGCTCAAATCCCCTCTCCTGGGGGTAGTTCTAGCCATCCTAATGATGAGACCTCATCGAGTGCACATATTTATATGTTTAATGGGATTAATTTGACTACTCGCTCTAAGAAATATGACACACCAGGTAACCCTGATAAAGGAAAATACATTAACGGTACCAGTACTTTATCAGATCCATCACCATCCTCCATTAGTCTTCCATCGGTTAATCCTCCTAGACCACTTCAGATTGAGAAACCCATGTTCGACTCTATCTTATGCCCTCCTAAGAGCACTATCCACAAAGCTACCTTTAATCCTAGTTCACGTGCTGCCCAGAACTATAACATTGTTGAAGATTTGGCTCAAGCGCCGTGTGCTATGTTTGCATTAGAAGTTCTACAACACTACCCCAGTCAACGTAGCACGCTTTTGGCCACTATTGGTGCTATTGATCCTGAGTCGTCCACCCATATCATGTTTAACCTGGACAATTATGCGTCTCAACTCTCTCACCAACTTGCTTTCCAAGTTGATTTTGTTGTTCACAATCAACAAATCCACTGAACTATTATGGATGAGGGAGCCTCAACTTGTGTCATGTCTTTAGCCTGTTGGAAAGGTTTAAAATCACCCGCACTTAACAAATCCCCAACGATTTTATGCACCTTCGATGGGCAAGGTTTTCATCCCCATGGGATTTTATAGTCCCTGCCCATCCAATTGGGTGGCAAAACTGTTACTGTTGATGTCAAGGTGGTCGATGCTCCCCTCGATTACAACTTGTTACTTGGAAGAAATTGGTTTTATGCTATGACTGCCGTTGCCTCGTCGGTCTTTCGATGTGTAAAATTTCCTCATCAGGGAAAAATTGTCACTGTTGATCAGTTGGATTTCTGCACGACCAATGCTTGCGCTCTCGCTACCAACAATATTCCTTTCTTGGGAGACCACAAGATCACATATGAAAGATTTGGTGTTGGCTTACTGAAAGATTCTAGCCTCATGGGTACCTTCCCTACACCACTTCCACCGACTACACATCATGTTGCCACCGTCGATATGATTTCGACCGCAGCTTATCAATCTTTGGAATCATCTGACCCTTGGATTGTACCTCGTCCATTGGAATTCGATGCACTAGGTGACACCGTGCCACTTGGTCCAGCTGAACCATCATACGTTTCTATCCAATTTGTTTCTCCCTCGTCGGATGACCAACATATATTGGCACTCGACCATTCCTTGATGCAATCACGATTGAGTTCCTTGTCGTCTACAATCGACTGCATTTCCCCAATTTTTCCTTTTGATGAATCTATTCCCGAAAGTTTTCTCATTGACAAGTTACCTTGGGATAATAACCGTCACCGATCCTTTTTCTTCCCCCTCGTGAAGAAATTCGAGCAAATATACAATATATCTCCCCTCCTGATGTCGATTTTCTATCGTCTCCCATACCTCCGACTTCTGACATGTGAGATCGTTAAATTAAAAAGAGGTACTCGTCTATCTGGATGGGGGAAAAATTGAAAGAAGCAAGCCAAGCAGTTTTTGAGAACATTACCAAGTAACTCTTAAAGTCGCCCTTGAACATGACACTTTGTCTTTGTGCACATATTAATCTGATGAACCTCTGCACTGAACCAACCCTCTGATTTTTTCTTACTCCTTTGGGTCACCCGATGAAAGTCACAGTATCCACTGCATCATCATGTTTTGGTCCATGTCATGTTTCTACTGTTGTGCCTCAGTGTTCAAGGGAAGTATCCGCCTCGAGAGTCAACCATCACAAATATTTTGTATCAATACCTGTGTTAGTCCATGTTCATTTGATCTACCAATTACATCTCTGTGTCTGTTTCATGTCGTTGATGGGGGATACATCAAGGCCCTCCTTTGACGAGACTATTCCTGTCGACTTCAACACATTATTCAGGAACTAGACTTAGAAACCAATTAGTACTTTGGGACCTGCAGGCCTTAATGGAAGGCCTCCTCATGTTCGACAGTGGGTTTACATCATTGACCTTTGATCGAATGATTCCATGGATGTTCGACTTCATCTCATCCATTCACATTCGTTGGAATGTACTAGAAGTACCTTGGGAATCATTGACATCAATGGTGATCTCCCTCGCGCTTGTTAACAATTTACATCACTGAGCGATAATCAAGTGGTTTCTGCCATGTTCGACATCAGGATATCTATTCACATGGTTATATTTGTACTACATCGGGATCGGTAAGAAGACCCTGGGTTGAGTGATCACTCTAATATGTACTTTTCCCGGGTTGCGACGGAGTTTCTCTTGAACAATGACACATATATTTTCACATATATCCACTTTGTATTGGTCGTGGATATGTCTTGTCATCTCGTAGATCCACTATGTATTCTTCGTGGCTACGATCAGTTCAGGTCATGGGAGTATAGATCCACAGTGTATTTTCGGTGGCTATACCTTTTATCAATATAATTACGGATCTGCAATGTATTTATGGAGGCCATACCTTGAAAGTCTCTATCGCTCAAGCATAGGTATGCCTGCCTTGGGTTTGAAGCATGTCTTAATATTTGTTTGATGGTTTTGTGCAACTTCCGTCAAGTTCTCTAAGTCCCTACCCTTGCTTGAAAGTCTGCAAAGCATTTCAGTTATTAGTTCTCATCTTCTAACTTCATGCTTTGGTGGGCAATCTGTTACACCTCAAAATTACTCACTTCGATAGTGTCGCAAGTGTCGCATTTTGGTCACAAGTGTCGTAAGTGTCAGAAAAATCATATTTCCATAATGTCTATGTCGTGCCTATAACGACATCGGAAACACACTTGAAACACCTCAAACAATTGATTTGGAAGAAGAGGAATGGGCTAACTGAGTTTACAAACCTTCTTGCCATTGAGAGAACCACTAAAAATGAGTTTCAGAGAGGAGCGCTCCCCTATACACTGTCATGGGGTGCTATAACACTCTGTCCACCCTTTTGGGGGAGCGTTATAACACCAGAGCTTGCTGTTCTTCTTTCAAGGAGTGCTATAACACTCTGATGTCCTTTTTGGAGGAGCGCTACCTATTTTGGGCTAATTTTGGTTTGTTGAGAAGATTGAGGGAAAGATCCCCTCAATATATGAAGGTGGTTGGCTTTGAATCCTTGGTCAAGCCATGATCTTAGGATAGATACATAACTAAAGGAGGAAAATCCTCAACTTACCCCAAATATATCTCAAGTGGTTGGGCCTCTCCAAGCCTATTTAAACAGGCCTTCTCATGGTGAAAGGGATGGAAAAAGTATTGTGAAGCATCCAACCTATGATATCATGAAGAAGGTGTGTTTCAGAGCATCGGTATTTAGCGTGTGGACTGTTTGAGCAAGGGTTCAGATGAGGAAGGCTTGACGAAGCTGCTACACTCACATCTATGGCTGTAAGCATTCTTCATTGTTGTTCTCATTAATATAATATACTTGGCCTGTTTCTTTCAAATCTGTGTTTGATCTCACATGAATTTGTCTCTTATAGATAGGTCTATTTCGAACTAATCTCAGTAGAGTAGGAAGTTGTTTGTACTTTTGTTTGTCTACAGGGCTTATCGAGAAGCGTAAGATTGGAGCTCAACTCGAACCATGTAGGGACAAACACTGGTAAACGGTACTTCTTTTCTCCTTCCTCCTCACACATTAGTTTATCTAGATCTAAAAGGAAGTCAGTGTCCATGATAAGCATCTTTTGTCTTAAGAGTTAAGAGTCTAGCTCTCAAGAGGAGATCTACCCGTCCGCAGGGAGATTTTCCTTCAACACCATATACCACACCGGTTGCAATTTTATAATACTGCTACACCTCCTGAGCTTTGTAACACGGTCAAGTAGCCCGTTGACACTCAGAAACATTCTGAGGTCTAAAATTATTCCTCCAGACACAATTTCTTCTCAAAACCTCGATCCAAAGACCACTTATCTGGCCCATCCAGGCTTAGCGTGGAAACTATGCTCTGATACCATACTGTAACATCCCCGACCATCAACCCCATGGTCGGGCCAACATTACTACGCGGAAAAACACTACTGTAACATATTATGCATTCTTATGAAATAAAATTGCTTAATTATAGTTAAACATAGCGTAATCACATTAATACCATTAGCATACATAATCCATGGCATTAACAATAATTCATGAATACAACGGAATACATGAAAACATTGCTAGAATCATAGACATGCATATTTAATTGAAATTATACACATGTATATACTTATCCTTTAGACTGGATGAAATTCACCAACTGTGTGTAGACCTCCCACGAACCTCCCAGCCTTGGACTAGGCTGCTCATCACTCTTAGCAGTAGGTCACCCTCGAGCTGGGACTAAGCTCCACAGGGTAGGGATTCCTAGGCTAGGCAGGGACAACAGGAAGACACATAGTCACAGAAGAAGGATTCTCTCCTAGGAGCCACTTATGCCCACTTCCCATAGACTCTCGTTCCCCACATGTCTATCCCACCCCAGGAGTACACACCTTCACTGTCACCCAGACAGTCCTTCAGCTGCTAAACCTCCCTAGCCTTGGCTTCAGCCATAGACCAGACCGGAAGTCTCTAAGCTCTGTGGCAGCTACAGGACCCCTTCCAGGAGTTCTCACTTCCTCTGCACACTCTCTCACCTAGAGAGAGTCGCTTGTAGGCTTGGTAACTTTCCTCTTCGACAACAATCACCTCCCTCACCTAGAGAGAGGTTATACACAGACCAAACAACCTGTTTCCTTAATCTCGATTCTAGTATAATGAGAACACCACCGCAAGGCTCAACAACGAATGTACAACAAAAACAACCACACCCAGTCAAGAACTGTGTGGCCACCATAGTTAGCTGGGTCAACAGACATGGTTTCCCAAAACAGGTGACAGATAAACGCTTCAACCCAACCAGGAATCAACAATTACGGGACATTCGGTTTTCCCAACCAGCCATATAGAACAAACTCATGGTTTTGGGTTTTGAGGATGTGTGATAAGCAATCCACGCAGAGGTCAAACACAGACTCGACGGTTTTGATAGAGGGTGTACCGACTCCTCCAGAAATCAACACAGGCCTTTGAGTTTCAGAGTTGCGTGAGGGTATGCTTACAGAGGTTAGATGAGATTCACGGTTCAAAACCTCCCAGCCTTAGACCGCGCTGCTCATCACTATTAGCAGTAGGTCACCCCCGAGCTGGGACTAAGCTCCACCGGGCATGGATTCCTAGGCTAGGCAGGGACAACAGGAAGACACATAGTCACAAAAGAAGGATTCTCTCCTAGGAGCCACTTATGCCCACTGCCCACAGACTCTCGTTCCCCACATGTCTATCCCACCCCAGGAGTATACACCTTCACTATCACCCAGACAGTCCTTCGGTTGCTAAACCTCCCTTGCCTTGGGCTTTAGCAACAGACCAGGCTAGAAGTCTCTGAGATCTGTGGTAGCTACAGGACCCCTTCCAAGAGTTCTCACTTCCTCCACACACTCTCTCACCTGGAGAGAGGTTATACACAAGCCAGACAACCTGTTTCCTTAATCTTGGTTCCAGTACAATGAGAACACCACCACAAGGATCAACAACGAACGTACAACAACAATAACCACACCCAGTCAAGAACTGTGTGGCCACCATAGTCAATTGGGTCAATAGACACGGTTTCCCAAAACAGGTGTAGACATATGCTTCAGCCCAACTAGGCATCAAAAATTACGGGACATTCGGTTTTCCCAACCAGCCATATAGAACAAACTCATGGTTCTAGGTTTTGGGGATGTGTGATAAGCAATCCACGCAGAGATCAAACACAGACTCGATGGTTTTGACAGAGGGTGTACTGACTCCTCCAGAAATCAACACAGGCCTTTGGGTTTCAGAGTTGCGTGAGGGTATGCTTGTAGAGGTTAGACAGGATTCACGGTTCAGACCGTCCATGGTAGAATGGAGGAGGAACCCCCAACACAAATCAACTAAACAGTTTTAACTGCATGCGCTTGGGTTGACACTTGTCACCCATGAAGCTCATTCCTTCCCATTTGGAAGTCACTCGTCCTTCCAAAGAACTTAGGATAAAACATCACATTAACATATCTTTGGAATAGTAATAATTTAATATTATTCTCAAGGGTTTAAGCCCCCTTATCTTAGCCCCTCTTCCAACCTCTCAGCCCCCTCTCCCTTACCTAGACTTTCTGGAAGCTTAGTCCCCCATCACTCATTCATTGTGGTCGGTCCACACGCAGAGATGTTTTGTATTAATACTGTGCATAGATACATGTACAAAAATCAAGCTCCTAGCCTTCAACACTTAGGCTCCCTGGCCTAATAACACATAAACCCTCTAGCTTATATAACTTGGCTCACCAGCCTTATAAACTTGAATTACAGTTCATAAACAAGCTTTATACTTCATAGAAATGATTTACAACAAGGCTCGGCCTTGGGGACATTACAGTCCAACACCAAAAAGTTTCTCTTAGTCAATTGGAATATAGTCTCCTCTCCTAAATCCAGTGGGGGGATTGGAATCAGAGATCCTGAAGTGGTCAATTTAGTTATGGCAGCCAAGCTACTTTGGAGACTAATAACTGGTCGAAAGGAACGGTGGAAATCAACCATAACCAAAAATTACAAGTTGGGTACCAGAAAAAGATGCTTGATTCTATCCCAAAAACTCAACCTGGAAGGAGTGGAGTCTGGGAGACTCCTTTATCCACCTGTAGAACCAAGTCCAAATTCTGATCTCTCTTCTCAAAGGGGCAACCCCTTTACACCAAGGATGGGGAGAGGTTGGGGAGAGGTTGGATACTCAGTGGAAGAAGGCTACAAAACCTTACTTTCCAACTCAAGGATCCTCCACATATCAGCTAAATGGAAAAACATTTAGACTCTAGATTCCCTTCCCAAAATAAACATCTTCATCTGGTCTCTAGCTCATGGAAAAATATTAACGAGAGAAAATTTGATGAAAAGAGGCTTCCATGGACCTTTCACATGTGCTCTATGTCAAAGAAATCAAGAATAAATCCAACATCTCTTTTGGGAGTGTCCCTTTTCTATAAAAGTATGGGATTCTGTTTACAAAGAAATGAATCACCAGATACAGTGGCCCTCTAGTTTTAGCCCTTGCCTGGGACATTGGGAAACATATTACCAAGGATCCTTTCATGGAAATCCAATTTTCAAAAGGTTGTGGAAATCCATGCCCAAATTTGTGTGTTGGCAGATTTGGCTAGCAAGAAATAAATATATATTCCAGGCTAAAAAGTCTGAACCCAAAAATGTTGCATGTAAGGCCACAACCTAATTGACAAAGGAAATGAACATAAAAAATATGAGCACAGAGGACCCAATTAATTGGAACACTTCTGAGAAAACTTGGATCTCAAAACTCAATCTTCATCCTTCTCATAGTCCCTATTCTTTGCAATGATCTTGCTGGCATCTTCATTCTTCCTTTGATTTTGACCGTTGGATCCAAATCCAACCAAACCACACTCTATTCTTTGATGGAGCTTCTAAAGGAAGAGGGGCGGGGGTTCTCTTTGAACCCAGAGGAAAAAGAATATCGATTTTTTACTGGAATCTACGGAAGGAAACCAACAATAAATCTAAGGCCTATGCCCTTCTAAAAGGTATTCATTTGGAAAAGCAACGACAAATTCAAACTCTAAACGTAGTAGGAGATTCAAAGAAAATCATAAGAATGATGATCCTGGGTTCCGATCCAAAAAATTTGAGTTTAAAAAGGGTCATAGACAGAATCTGCCTCTTCTCGAGGACCTTGAAGGTCAATTTTTTTCATGTCCTTAGAGGTAATAACATTGAGGCTGATAAAATGGCCAACTTGGCCATAGGAAAACCACCCAGAACCTTAGGAGTGGATGATGAGGAATGTATAGCCCCCCTCCCCTAATATTTGTTGCTTCCAATAGGACCAGGACCCATCACGCACTAAGTAAATTAGGAGGAAAACGTAGATCATGCTTGCAAACTGACATGTGTAGATGACAACTAGCTGGAGTTAAGGCTCAACATGTGATAAAACGTGCTAATGGGAATTGGTACACCCAATTCATCATGGAAAGGGCTGGAAACTTCACCCTCCCAGCTGAACTCGTGGGTAGCAGGTAGATGAAAGTTCAGGATTAGATGGGTTGAGCATGTAGCAGGCTCGATGCAGCATGGAGACATTTGGCTGATGACAATTTCAGTCCTTTGTTTGGGTTTGCGAAGGATCCAAGTACAATGACCCATGCAAGTCGAGCACTTCCCATATCTTCTCATCATTCTATGAATTGGGTCCTTCCTTGTTTGCCTGTCATGATTTTTCCAGTGTTTGTAACTTGGGGGGTTATATTTCAACGCTTCCAACCTGACTTTTCTGTATTGTTGTCTTCTCGAACTCTTCCTGGGTTTTTTCTGGTGTATGTTCTCTGCTCCTTCCTTGATTTCTCTCTTGCATCCCCTCGGAGCCACCTTCTGTGTTTTCTAGCTTGGCTCTACCTGGGTGAAGCTTCTTCCCTTTCCACTCCCGAGCCCTTTGTTTTCCTGTTCACTTTCAGGTTTTGGTACGTCCCCCCTCGCCACATTCTTCTCAAGTGTCACCATCTTGCTAGCACCATGGATAACAGGCATAATTCTCTCAAGGTGCCAAGGGCCACAAACTCTTTGGATTATATTGCAGAACAAGGACAACAAGATTTAGAGAAGGATTGTTCTGGGTGCCAAAGGCCGAGAATTCATCTAAGAGCAATCAACTCCACGATGAATTTCGAGCTGGAAACTCTCTCACAACACCGACATCTCATTGAAAGATTGCAGGACGAAGTGTTCTCTCAATGCAACCAAATTGAGGACTAGCACGGTCAAATGGAGAACCTGCAAGGACGTCTGGATCAGATGGAGAACAACTATAAGCAGCCCAACACTCCCAACAACACTCAGGAAGTTTCAAGAAATCTCTCAACAACCACTGTGAATCAAGTTCCAGACCTCAACAAGACAACAATGGATGCAAACTGGGAGCAACATGAACATCTAGAGGTCAAAAAGCAACTGAGTAACTGATACTGTAATTTTTAAGAGTTATGTTTTGTTTAGCAATATGCATAAATGGAGTTTTTTATAGGTTGTATTCCA
Source organism: Picea glauca (assembly GCA_000966675.3). NCBI lineage: Eukaryota > Viridiplantae > Streptophyta > Pinopsida > Pinales > Pinaceae > Picea > Picea glauca. Next base: position 257,555 of record JZKD02S1674145.1, on the reverse strand, counting down.
TGAAATACAACAAAAATGTCATAGTTAGGAAAAGTTGGCAATTCTGCAGACACAAAATTTGTAACAATAGTCTCAATTTTCAAAGAAACTGAATTTGAAGGCCTAACAATGCCTTTTTTTGGTACTACAGTGGATTTAACCACACCTTTTTAATACAAATTTCCCCAGTTCTTGTAAAAAAAAAAGGAAAAATTCAAGGCGGAATAGACCTACCCTATATGCTAGTGATGAAAACATTACCTGAAAAGAGTCAAGAAAAGACAGACCAACATGGATGAAAACACCATTTTTAATCATCTTCCCTGCAAAATCTAAGTTCAAATGGTCATCTTGTACAAACATTCTGGTCCATTAGGTGTTTTAGATGACAAACAAGGAAAAAACTGTGTAAAAATGGGAAAAAATTGATTATACTATTGAAAAATGACACAAAAAACATTTCATTATGAGTTTTTTACAAAATTGGGTCATTTTTGGGGGAAAATTACCCAAAAAAACCTTCTGAAGTGTTCTGATGCACTGCATGGAATTGAAAAAAAAAATCTAAAAGCGACCAAATTTCGAGCCAATTTCAAATTTTAATCGAGTGAAAATGAAATAAGGTAACAAATTTTTTATCTAGGCTCTTCTATCCCAAGGAGACATGATTCCACCATAGAGCAAAAATGAAAATTCATGGTATTTTCGAAAATTTTAAAATGTTTGGAATCTACCAGTGGATCTATCAAACTAATTGTAGAGCATTGCAAATGACACAACCCTAGAAGTAGAGTGAGCATTGATGCTTGTATGAGAGTTTGGAAGTGCATAATGAAGTGTAATAATGAAACTCAACTTGGTAATTTTTTTATTTTACCCTGTCGGAGTGTGTCGGAGAGGGATATGCACCAGGGCATCATGAATACACGCATCGGGGTGTTTTTTTCGGTGCTATGTATTTTTTTTAATATAATGGATAACGATGTGCCTTACTAGTTTAGAACCAGGGAATTAGTTTTATGTGTGTACCATGGCATAGGGACATTATAGGGACACCGGTAAAAAAACCTCCACAAAAACCTACGGTCGCTCACCTTTGCTATAAACATGGTAGGGATAATTTTTTTGGGGAGGTTCCATAAAAACCTCCACCGCAAGGTGTTCTCCTTGAAGTGTCATGGTAAGGGTAGAATAATAGGCCCACATGGGCGAAGTGAACTAATCCAATTCCTCTATTGAAGGATAAATGAGATCAATGTCTGTTAAGGTCCTTTGAATGGCCTGATAGGAAATTTTTTCTACATGCAATGGCATAGACATATTTCCATGTCCATTTTATTCTATCGAGATAGAAGGTTCTAGTAAATTCAATGGATCTTCAAAACACAATGTTATGAAGAAATGTTCCACGTTCATGAATTTGGTAGCAATTGATGAAAATACATACACGTGGATAGAGTCAATGTAAGATATAGGTGATGGGAGATTGAAAGTTGCCATAAGGGTAGGGTACATTTCCACACACACATTTTAACATACCCTTGCGGAATTATCAATCAATGGGACATTAGTTTTCAGAGACATAGCCAGATCAGGTCAATCTCATTGTTGGTGATGGGACAATCTCAAGGGAGCCAAGGGCTCACCAACATGACAATGACATGATGCACATAGAAGTTCCTTCATCCATCACTATCCTGAAAATATTTGTTCTGCAAGACAAAAATTGTATCTAGAAAGTGACATAATGTAGAAGGCATGACTTCAGGTTGTTAGGATCAAATGTTATCAACTAAAAGTCATTGGAATCAAAGGCACCGATCGCCAAGAGAAATTTCTTAAACTACAAAGGGAAGCACTAGATGATCTCCAAGGAAGACATGGCACAAGGAGTTTGTGATAAATCTTCAACCATGTTATAGTTTTGGGCAGCCTTGGCATTAGGATAATGCATCAATTGTCTTAACATGCCTTTTTGGAGATGTGGCATTATATCAATTTTCAATTTCTCAATATCTAAATGGTTTAGCATTTCAGATGTAGATGTCTCTTTTCCTTCAACAACAATTTCAGGAGCATCATAGTTATGAGATCAAGTCTGAATTCCAACATTATGATCACACATGAAAACATTCAACGGGTTTCCCCCTTGTTGAGGGGCTCCCTGATTTTCCCCTTGTGGAGGTGAAGGTATTTTGTCACTCCAACCACCATCTACTTGCCTTAAGGAGAAAATGGGTTAGTCAACACAACGAGTTATTGATGGGTATCTCATTGTGCCAACAATCATTGGGCCTCCTCAAGTTTGGGGCATTGATGGGTTAGATGGTATACCTTACAAATCTCGCAGGGAAACTTGACCATCTTCTTTTCTTTTTTCCCATACTAGCATTGTTATTATCCATGCTATTCCCCTTTCCCCCTTCTTATTCTGGTTCTTGTTATTTTCTCCAATTTGTTGGTTACCCTTGGGGTTAAATGTCTAAAATGTATAGACATCAGAGGATTGAACAAGGGAAGAGGTATAAGTAGTACCTTGTGGAGCTATAGGTAAATGTAAATACATATGTCTCATATGGCTCATCACTTGACTTGCCAAGACATTCCATGGGACCAATCATACCATTGACATGTGGTCCATGATTTCATTTTGTGGGGTCGATGTCCAGCCTTGGTGCATTAGGTAGAATCTCGTAGAGAACCTTGGATTGTGAATATACCAAATCCAACTATTGGGATCTTAAAGATGGCTTAGAAAATGCAAAAAACACTTTAAAACGAGGACTAGGAAAAACTACAATTAACCAAGTAGAGTCTCTTGCTTTGTACCAAGGATTGAAGATCATTGACAATAAGCCATGCAAGAATCTAATTTTTATAGGGAACTCGATGTTAATCATTAAAATAATGACCAAATCCTTCCACCCGAGCAATGGTTCTCTAATTAGAACAATCTCTCAAATCAAAAGAGAAGTCTCCAGGTTTGAGAGTGTTGAAATTTATCTTGTCCTCAAGGCTCTCAATTGGAAAGTTGATACATTAGTCAATAAAGAAAATCAATTGGATTGTGGTAAACTTAGGTTAAAAAATGGGGAAGATTATTTCCCTATCCCGTAATTTGATGTCATTAAGACTTATTATAAACCATGGCATGTTGAACACTTGACACATAATTTCATTTGGGATGGACACATATCGAATTTGGTGGTCAAGACACATACATAGTACGATCCTCTCACACATGAATTCTCCAATGCAAGTTAGATCTATTCAACCACTTTGTCTCATGATATTTCATGCAGGTGGGATTATGGCCTTGAAAAATGAAGAATTGATGTTTATTGTGGGTTTGTGGCTTATAATTCTAGTGAAATTAGGTATGAATCGAGGTTCAATGTTTCTCTATGAGTCATCCTTATGGGATCTCAACTTTGGGGTTTGGTTGGCTCTTCAAGATTTTAACTCTGGTTTGAGTGGAATTGGATAATTTTAATCAGCCTTAGATTGACAATGTGCTCCAAAACAACTCGGTTCCTCTAGATTTAGGGGCATTAATGACTCTTCTAGTGACGATGGTTTGTGTAGTTTTTGTGGCCCTCATTTTTTTGTGGCCTCTATGACCTTTTTGGCCCCTCAATATACTATCTTCAAGTCTGTGGGGCTACTTTCAGTTTGTCTCAATGTTGGTGTTATTATCTAATTAGCTTTGGTGGCTTTAGTGGTTTCTATGGCCCTCATTTAGTTGGTGATTGTTGTGGTTCTTGTGACTCTCATCATGGTTGTGGCTTATATTTATTTTGCGGCCCCTTAGTCAGTGCAATAAAAGTCCACATGGTTTCTCTCATTTCATGTCATCTCTGGTAGTGCCATCCTTTGTTGAAGGTAAGTGGTCAAACCTCTGTTATTGGCCTTCTTGGGGTGCTAGATAATGATTTGAGAAATTCTAGATTGCATGTTGCTAGTGATAAAAAAGGGTTGTCTTTGGGTTTATGTTGAGAGCTCTTAATGGATCATGGGCATGCGGGATGGTGCCCTTTGTGTGAGACCTCAAAAATTCAGTGAATTCTAAGAAGGCATGAGGTTTACATTGTTGGCAAAAAAACATCAATCTCATATTTCTAAGATAGCATGTAATCTCAAGAAGCTAATAGGGATATTGGAGTTTATTGATGGAGACCCTTCACCACCAAAAACAACAAATTGCAGATTTGCAGGCTAAATGTGCAACCCTCAAACAAATGATTGATGACCTAATTGGAATTAACTCCATATCTCAATCAATGACTAGATTGTTGATTGGGTCAGGAAGGGATAAAGAGCATGAAACTATCCAACAACAAAAGAGGACATGGAGATGTTGAACATGGACCAAAATTACATAAAAAATGAAATGCAACAAAAAGAAGCCTATAATTAATTTGGTCTCATCCAATAATATTTTATGTATTTTAAAGTTTGTTTGTTGTTAATATTTTTTGTGTGATTGTACACTTGAGCTAAATTTCATAAATCCTTTAAACAAAATGTTATGCAGTATTAAAATATCAGGACATACTTTAGACAATTTTGTTGAATAATCTCTTTATATATATTGTGTGCCCATATATTTTCAATACAATATCTACATATTTGATTTACCTTTCCTTCTTCCTTTTTATCTCCATCTCAAACCACTATACTTAAGTTATGATCATTTTTTTTTAATGTAATAAATAGTATAAAACTTATAATGTCCCCCTTCTCCAATAAAAACCCAAACTTTTAATGTTCCCCTTCTCCAATATAAACCCAACATTTTAAATATGAGTGGATTTATAATGTTCTCCTCATATCAGAACTACCTTAAAATATCTTTGTTCTTTTTAACTTATAATATTTTTGTTCTTTGTAATTTATAATATCATACTCACAAGTTCAAATCCAGAGGGGGTAGGTTATGTATACCTCTATAGACTTTATCAATCAAAATAGTTGGGGAGAGGGGGTTTCATACACCAATTTGATGTCTGGCTTGGGATAACCTTAAAAATAGATTATTATTATTATTATTAAAAAACAAAACCTTCAAATAAATAAAATTAACAAGATCACATGATTTATACATGCAAGGGAGTAGATGTTGCTCACCTCATACTTGAAGGTCATGTTTTCAAATAAATAAAATGAGTAGGACCACATGCTTTACACATTCAAAAGAGTATATAGCTTGTGTTCTTCATTCTAGGTTCAAATAAATAAAATTAAAGAGTAGTTTAAAAGTTTTATCTTTGGTTTTTTTCCTTTTTCCCTTTGGTTTTGTTGAGAATTCGGTAAGAAATTGTTGAATCTGCATATTTGAGTGACTAAGTTTATATAATTGAAACGCCTCAAAAACATGCTGAATCCATTTATGCATTTAAAAATACAATTTAAACAATAAAAAATAATAATTTTATTAAGATGTTTCCTGGTTATAATCCACATCAATTCACACCCGCTAATTTCAACATGTAAATTTCGTTACATTGATTTTTGGTGAAAAAACATCGTTGACTGGGCTCTAACGCGGTGCCCTGATTCAATATATAAACACACGAATAACAGCCTGTTACCTCTGCAGAGAAGATGAAGAGAAGTCTGATATCATTAATAATGCTTCGCTTGGTATACGCACTGCTCTTTCTGCTGCTTTCTCTAACCATTGGCTGCCATGGGTACTCCAAAAATGGTAAGATCTATCTCAAATCTCACTTACATTAAAAAAAAATGACAGCTATTTAGCCTTTTATTCATTTTCTATTCTCTCGGGAACTTGTGGTTGCAGGAAACGAGCTCCAAATGAGTATGAGGCAGCGGATCCATGGCGTTTGCAGGGCAGGAATATGACGAAGAGTTATTCGTACGAGGATAGATCTGTGAAAATAAGTAGGAGGAGACAGCCGCCTAGGCCTCCTACGCCACTAGGTAACCCAGGCACCAGTTGGCACCCTCCTCGTGTCCATTCGCCTCCGCCATATGTGCCCTAAATCCGTTCTAGTGTTTGAAAGGAGAATTTCTGATACATAGTAATAAGAATTTTGGTTCATTGTTATCCTCTGGCTATCGTTTCGGTTTAATTTTCATAAATGATATGATAAGTTTATAATAGTATATGGTAATGGTGTGGATTCTCTGTATATTGGAAAGTTGCTTTTGATGAAAACTATTTTTTCTAAAAAAAAATAAAAATAAAATGTTATATTTTTTACTCAAATTTTATTTTTTATTTTATTTCAATTAAGTTACATGTTAAACTCTCATTACCATCTTTTTAACTAAAAGAAATAACCAAAAAAAATAACTAAAGATTAAAAACACTTATAAGACATTAATATATAATAATGAGATGTTCTTAATACCTCATTAAAAAATCATTAGCCTACTATTTTGATGATGTGCATCTTTTACAACTAAACTTCCTCGGTTTATCCCTTTCATAGATAACTTAGTCTTAATTATTAATATATTTGAATTTATCTTCGAAAAAATTGTTTGTAATGAATTAAGAATGGAGAGTAATAATCAATATGTTTGATTTGAACTTATCAATTGTTTTATAAATGAATTATGATTGGAAGTGCACTCTCTTTTTATTAAATATCAATGATATTTTTAGTAGTGTATTTTATCTATGGAGATTTGAATTGAGTAATCAGTAATATGGAAGTGACGAAATGCTGGGGACAAACACTATTTTCATATGATCATATGCAAATATTTCAAGTGTTTGTTATTAACGATTGCATTGTGTCAAGGCTGGTGTTATCCTCAATTATTGTATTGAGTTAATGGTGTTGTTGTTTTCAATTATTTCAAGTTAATGGTGTTGTTGTCTTCAATTATTGCATTGAGTTGATGACACTTTTATATTGGTTGTTATAATTAGGCTTAATATTTGCCCATATGGATATTCATTCCATTCGATAAGTGGATCATTTATTCATTTTGGATTTCTTTAATGAATGATCCACTCCATTCCAATCAAAATATAAAGTCTAATTAGTATGGAATTCATATATTCAACATGTCAAAAATAAATATAAAGCATAACAATTTAACTATTCACTATAATGTCACAACAATTAGTTGTACCATTCTATTTGAAATTGCGAAATTAACAAACACATAACATATCAAAATAAGCATTTTTCACCTCTTCCCATATTGATATGGGCAAGAGGGCACAACAATGTTGTAAGGAATAAGAGGATGCAAAATGGAAGATATATGTTATACAATTTTCTCAAAAATTGACCTAATTATCATACATTTGAATTTTTATTATATAAATATTTATACAAATACAAGGAATAACTCATATTTGACTAAGTCCTTCGTGAAATACTAAACAATAATGCTTACAAATTGCATGATGGGCTATATTTATTATATTACAACTTAAGATCATTCAATCTTAAATGTTGGCGGTTAGGGATTTTCGTGAAATATACTAGGAAATCCTCAATGCTGAGTGTTGGTTTCTAAGTTGGACCTATCTCCAAGTTGGGTGCTCTTGTATCCCATATCATCTCCTCCCTATTTAAGTGAAAGTGTCCCCACTCTCTCAACAAGATGAGGGAAACTGTTGTGCAAAGATTCTTTAGAAATCAATGAAGCAGATGTTGGTCGCTGGTGTAGTCTACACACTATATATTGAGTGTATTTCCAATAGAAAGTATGTTTGATCATTATGGGACATCTTCATAATATTACAATTGAAGATAGTTTTATCTTATATTCTAGAGGTTAGGGCTTCTCTTGAAATGTGTTGGGCAGTCTCTAATGCTTGGTGTTAGTCTCTAGGTTGGCACTATCTCCAAGTTGGTGCCCTTGTCAATGTCATCTCTTCCCTACTTAATTGAAAGTGTCCCTAATTTCTCCACAAGCTAAGGGAAATTGTTGTGCAAAGATTCTTGAAAAATCAATGAAGAAAATGCTAGTAATTGGTTTGGTCTACCCACTAGGTATTGAGTGTATTTCCAATAGTGAGTATGTCTAATGCATTGTTTAAGGAATGTCTCATATGTCAATGGTTGTTGGAAATATAGAATGTGATTTTCAAGATGTGAGACAAAGATGTTTTCCTCAAAATCATAGGGTAAATATTTGTGTTCCATTGTGTGTGTATTGCTATTTTAGTCTATTTTGCATGTTGAAGTAGTTAAACGACCCTAATGTTTTTATTTCTACTGAAGTGTTAAAAATACAAAAATATAGTCGCACGGTCAATCATAAGATCAATACAGTCATTTTCAGATTAGATCTCTTTCATTGAGCCAAACATTGGAATATCCAATGTGGTTTGTATATAATATTAGTATCGTAGAAAATTTATTTTGGATTTCGGTGGTTTGAAGCACAATATATACTTACCCAACTCGGGAAATTCAAATCTACTGAAGATTTGTACCCTATTAATATCAATATCAATACAAGAAGGGTTAAGAAGTAGATGAAATACATAGGAATGGACAAAGAGCACTAGGAAGGACAAGTTGATGAAGATGAAAGAAGATTCATAAGTTTGGAGCTCAAGTAGTTGATATTGCTAAGAAAATCGTCACACTCAGGGATGATCTTGATAAAAATATCTATCCCTTTTTGAAGACGCCAAAATATCATGAGCAACCAGAAAACCATGAGGAGTTGAGGGAAGAGAAGGAAGAACCAAAGCTTGAAAAAGGTGACTCTAGTAACTAGTCTTCTCAACACATATTTAAGATGGAAACAAAGGTCGATATCAATCCATATGAAGGTGAGGTAGACACACTTAAATAGAATCATTATCTTCAACAATTATAAGCCTATTTCAATGTGCATAATCTGCAAGGGGGGTAGAAAATAGATTGGGGGAGACTCGTTAGTAACTAAGTTTGAAGAATCAAAAGACCTCTTCAAGTTCTTATTTCTCCCTATCAAGTATAAAAAATACCATAAGATTAAGTGGCACTATTATTGGAAGAGGAAAGGATAAAGTGTACAAGAGTACACTATAGAGTTCCATAAACAAGACATCCAGTTGGGAATAAACCATCAAGACCCAAATGGGGTCATCAAGTACCTACATTGTCTTCCTAGTGAAATAAGAAAGAAAGTTATTCTATTTAAGCCCACAACCATAGATGAGGCATATGCACATGCCCAATAAATAGAATTTGAAAAGAAGAGGAGGCAACCAAATGGTTCAAAGAAGATACAAAAGTATGGAGCTTCCAATAAGGTTGAGAAGAATAAGGGGAAGGGAAAAAATAAGAATATTGTCACCACTATGCATAGATGTAAGGACCTTGATAACTACTATGATCGTTGCAACATTGATGGTCACAAGAAAGAAAAATGTTGTAAACTACATCCAAAGTTGAATCCTAAAAGTCACAAGTAGGATAACTCCAAGAAGAATACACCTCTCTTGGAAGAAGGGAAAATAGATATAAAGAAACTCATATGTGGATAAAAGCCTTGTCTACAAAATAGTGCAGAAGGAGGTGAACTTGAGTAGCCTCCATCCCAAAGAGGAAAAGGAGTTGATAAAGTCGTTCCATATCAATATTGACATAACAAAGAACAAGGTATATGCTCTCTTTGATTTTGGTTTGTATGTAAACCTCGTTTCAGAGGGACCTAGTAGTAAACTTAGTTTAGACATGCATGATTTCCCTCATCCATACCCTTTGGGTTGGGTGAATAAAAATGTAGAGATAAAAGTTATAAAATGGTGTAAGCTTAGCATTGTTATCCATGTAAACTTTATTGATGAAATATAAGTTGATGTAGTGCCTCTTGATGTCTATGGTGTAGTGTTTGATAGATCCTATATGTATATGAGAGATGTTATCTTCATGAGAAGGGCCAACCAATATTGTCTAATAAAGGATGGTAATTTTTTTGTCATCAATGCACATAAGGGAATATCTAATATCTCTCTAGTGAGTGCACACCAAGCCAAGAGATTGATTAGGTCAACTAAGAAGTATGTACTTATTTTCTTGAGACAAAACCAAAAGGAAATTAACTTTACAGGTGTGAAGGTATCCTTTGAAGGATGTACAAAAAAACAAAAGGAACAATTGGAAGGTATTTTGCATGCATATAGAGAAGTGTTCCAAGATCTTAAAGGAATGCCACTTAAGAGGGAAGTGGAGAATAATATGTAGTTATTTTCATAGTCTCCTTTACCAAACATAGAACTATAAAGTTGAACCATACTAGAGTTAGATGAAGTGAATACATATTTGCAGGAATTTTGGAGCAAGGAGCCATAAGTCCAATTACATCACCATGTGATTCCCTAACCATATTGGTTCCAAATAGGGGTGGGATAAGTATAATAAACATTGAATATAGGGTTGTCATAATCAATATCACTCTCAAGAGTTGGTACAATTATCCCTAGATCAATGAACTGTTAGATTAGTTGCAACATGCAAAGTACTTCACCCAGTTGGATTTGTAATATGGATATCATAAAACTTTGGATCAAGGAAAAAGAAATGGAATATCACCTCACAAGGTCTTCACTCCATGAACCTATTGTTGATGATTAAAATCACAACGAAGTTTTGCCCGCAAAGTGTTGCTAAAGCCTATTATTATAAAAGCTAAATAATACTAGTAGGTGGGACCCCCTTGTAGATTGGAGATCATGTTTGGCTCTCATTTAATTGTTTCGTTGTTGTTCAACATTGCTTACAAGGTTGATGAGATCTTGTTTTTATTGTTTATGGATCAGGCTTATGATGTGTTGGTTCTATATGCGACAAGTAAATGATGAATAAGGCATGATATGTTCTAAGCTCTAATTTTATGTTACTAAGGCCTATGCTATTCATTGATACCATTATTATCTGTTCTTGGGACACTTGCACAACATACATGTTAGTAACAATGCTTAAAGAGTAGTTGGAAAAGGGCAAAAACAATATAACAATTGCAAAAGGAAAAGGGCAAAAACAATATAACAATTTCAAAAGGAAAAGGGATCCAACTATGCAAATATACTACACTACATACATGAATCATTAAAATGATTATGGTTAAATCTTATCTAGAAAGCTAATGATTATGCGATTTGATTGAGTTATATGGTTAATATGCATATGGTATATTTTGGAAGGATAGGATGTGGGTGGCGCATTTGACAAAGTTATAGATGCTAATGGTTATGCGATTTGATTAAGTCATATGTAATGGTGACTATGTTATGGCATAAGTTTGGTATGGGCCGCGCTATTGGTTTTAATGGGTGATGGTTTCAATACATGGTTTGATTAATTGTGTTAATGAAAAGCTTGTTGGCATGTACTAAGGAATTAATGGACTATGAATGGAGGCGACGTGCATTTACTGCACATCACCCTTACTCCTTCGCTGGCCGCCACCCTAATCAAGCTATTGTTAAACCTTGTTGTTGGGGTTATGCTCTGGCTTACTAGAAGAGAGGAACCGCTCGACCAACTCGCGTTTTAAGGTGTTTTGATTAACAAGTATGTCTTTTTTTTTGCCATCCATGAGTCTGCTCTCTTTATGAAATGGATATTGGCTCGAATGTATGGGTTGTGCTTTCCTTAAGTGTGGCAACTGTGTGAATTTGTCATTTTCTTTGGAATGAATCGATGTTGGCTCTGCAAAAATGTTTTGAATTCACAGTGTTATTGGTCCTTTTGAGCGTTAGCATCCATAAGGCTCTCTGCCATCCTTGCTGGATTTAGTTGGAGGGTATTGTTTGGTCTTGAGTGGCCGGTTGTCTTCACACATTTTGTATCACCATACCCAGGCTTTGGCTTTATGGGGTTTAATGGTTGGAAGAGCCTTGTGTCACTGCACATTGTTTTTTTGGGCATTGGGTTGTTTTCGCTACTATGGTTGTGCAATGGGTTATGTTGCTTCTTCTTGGCACTGTTTTCACCTCAGCGTTGTAGTTGGTTGAATGGAGAGCCATGAGGGTTATACCCTGTGTGTGCTAAGTATCATTACTAGGCCAAAATGGAGCCTTACTCCTCTATTCATAGCCTCTCTATTCATGGGATTCGTCACCCTGTCCAAGAAGTAAATTGTGGTGTTCTTTTTGTGTACACTATTTGTCTCAGAGGTTTTCACCATGGAGAAGAGTCGACTCTAGCCTCCCTGTGTTGGCCATAGAGAAAACCCTTAAATCCTCAAATCCAAGGGTTGTTAGAAAAGATCGTCGTGGCCGTTCGGGTGTACTATTGGTTGTTATAGGCTGGTATGTATTTTCGATAGAGTTGATTACCGGCTCGCCTAGTTGATTATGTGAAAATGGTGTTGGTTTTGATATCTAGTCACTACATTTTTTATTATAATGGACAAGCTCTACATGGTTAATTGGACAAATCAAATACATAGTCACTCTCCTTGTGTTTAAATGAATTGATAACCCAACATTGTTCTTAATTGAGTAAGTCACAGTGTCGCTTCATGTCAATGTGTGGGTATGTGTGGCGTTCCTACGACATGTTAGGTCGAGTTGTTGATTATTATGACAGTCCAAGTAATAGGCTCAGCATTGAAATTGGTTGATTGAATATTGGGGATGATACACAGTCACCGTCTTTTGCATTGAAGTTATTGGGATGTTAAACTCAGTATCAGCTACAATTTTTTAATGATGTTCCGTGTGTGATGGATTAGTATGTGTGGTGTTCCTACACAGTGAGTAAATAGTCACTGTAACTATGTGTTTTTCTGGCTAGATGGTTATTGCAACTAGGATGACTATGGAAATTCCATCCACTATATGCATTATGGTTATTTGATTTCATCGTCAAGGATGGGCACTAGTTTTTACATAGTATAGTTTGGTTGTAGTTTGATTAATTTGGGCAATACTGTTGCTACCTCTTTGTAGTGGATTGATAGCTCGACATGATAGGTTGAGTTAATGATATTGTGATTGCATGTTTACAATTGTCAAATGGGAATGTTGCATCATGGCATGGTTATCCACTATACCTATTATCGATATTATTTGATTTCACCATTAGAGAAGGTCACAGTTTCTAAACATAGCTTTGTTGCATCTTGATCGACTTGTGTTATGAGATTGGGAATGTTGTTGCTACCTCATTGTGTTGGATAGATAACCCAACATTTTGAATGTTTAGAGTCAAGGAAAATTGGACTTGTATAGTCACATAAATACAATTGTGTTTTGTCGAATGGCTGTGTATTCCATAACATAGCGTAGGTTGAACTGTTGATTGTTGTTTGGTGTTTAAATGGCAAGACAAGATCTTTTCAATTTTAATCTGGGTTGTTCTGTTGGCTATCCACTATATATGTTTAATGAATATCATGCAGACACGGGTGATGTGACAATATAACCTCATTGCAATTTGATCATTAATGGATTAAAGGACAGAATCAAGCATGACCTGGAGTCATGTTTGATGATTGAAATAATGTGTGAGCAGTGGTTGATTTTGATGCCAAGTAGAGTGGAAATAGTTATTGGTTATGCATTTGGGAATTGTTTGAAAATATTAATTAATAATTAAGAGGAGTAGAGCTCCCCTACAGGTTGTTGCAGAATTCATATTGTTTGTTTTGATGATACTATGTAAAATATTTGATTACAACAGTGAGAAATTTAAAATAGGTAGAGTTATTTGGACAATACACAGTAATTGTTGGGGTCTCGGTGGTCATTTGCTTGATGTGTTTCCTTTTGTAGAATGGTTTTATGGATCACTTAATTAATTTTATGAACAATACCCACTCTCATTCCCCACCATTATTCCACTTTTCGCTAATTACAACACCATCGCCTTCGCACATTAATTTTTCACTCCCTATTCTAAAATCGATTACAGTCAAGAAATTTTTTGTGTTGAAGAAGTTGGAAGTAGCAGTGTTTTGGTTGGATTATAGTGATGTTTTCCTTGGTTTGCATTATAGTTGATTGTTTTTTGTCTTTGAGCAGTAACCGTGTTCTTTCCCCCCTCATTATATCTTGTTTCGCTCAATACAAACCCCTCGCATATCCCATAACCCTTTGTTCACCCCTTTCTCATTAAAAAACAATTGAACAATTTGTATGGATTGGAATTTATGAGTCTGATACATTGCTGAGCCAAAATCTATTTCATATTTTAAAGAGTTATCATGTATGGTTGTTTAAAAGACTATTTGCTAATCTATCATGCATGCAGGAATGAGTTTTTTTAGTCGAGGTAGCCATGGCCGAGGAAACCGAGGAAGAGGTAACTGGAACAAAGGTCCAAGAAGGCCAAGGTTCTCCATACATTTTGATGTTGATTCATAGGAGCTTGGCCAGTTGTTTCAGGTCGGATTTTTCAATTGGATTGGGCAAGGAATGGTCCAACCTAGGCCTGAAAGGCCTCCTTTCCGATATCCACAAGCCCCTGGTATTCCTGTGCCCCCTCATGTCTCATTGCAACCTGAGGTTCCTGAAAATGATAGATGGAAAGAGATTGTACACCTGACAATCTCCCAACATCATGGCTGGCCCAATTTATCCCTACTTGCTCCCATGCCTATTAACCCCATTGTCCAAGCTTCCCTTTCTCACTCCCCAATGCAGTCCTCTCATGCTAGCAAAAGGTTGAAAACCAAGGCCCATCATGCCCTTGAAAAAGGAAAGGCCATTACTACCCCTTCCTCACCCTCCAATGACTCTGACAAATCCATGTCTTCCCAGATGCATTTGAGGGACGATTGTTCCCATGTGATCAGTGAGATTAGGCCTAAAGGCTCAACGAAGCCAAAGGCAAATTCAGGAAAATTGAAAGGTGACAACAAAAATCAAGGAAAGATTGCATCTCAGAGTGGGAAATATGGATTTTGAGTTTTTATTTCATCTATTGTTGATGATAGTTGACTTCAGGAATTTTTGGACAACATGTTTTATTTTTGGATATATGAGTAATATTTTTTTGAAAATAATTTCAAATATCATGAGCTAAATTGTCAAATGTGAATATGATGACGGGAGTCACAAGGATGTGTGTTTTTCTTAACTAACTAGTTATGTTATGATTGTTATGAGCTAAAGGGAGGCACAAGGGGTCCACCTACTAGTTATTATTTATTTATAACCCTTATTATGATTATTATGTTTCCCCCTTAACTAGAAAGTTGGTTGAATCTTTAGTTAACTTAACTAATGAGGTGATTCAACTACTATGGTTTTCTCTTTGAGTTTATGCTGAGATTGTTCAGTTTTCATTCATTCCTTAATTTATCATAGCCTAATTATTTTTATGATAGCAGGGTCTTATTGTAGACAACAATATTAGGGGTTGAATTACATCATACAAACACTTGTTTTTTAGAGGTGTTGATCTATCTTTGATAGTTTGTGTAGACTTGTTTGTTTGTGAATTAATTTTCATGACTGACAAAGGATATTTTGCAGAGTCGAGTGGGCAGCAATTTGTGGCAAGCTGATCCAGCTTTTAGAGTTCAGTTTTTTATTTTCTTTCGGAGGTGCTTTTGTATGTTCCATTAGGGATGTCTAAGTTTGAGCTTGGTCCTAAATTTCTGCATGAAATTTTGTAAAAGAAGGATTCTTTGCTGAATTGGAATGAAATAAAGGATTGCTTTATGTCTCATCTGTATTGATTATCATCTTGGTGTCTTTACATTTATTTCAGCAACTGTTATGTTGAGAAATCATATAAAAAGTGAATTTCCAGCAAGCTTTTTTACTTATAAAAGACTAGCCTAAGCACCTGTAATTGATACTTGTGAGTTAGGATTTTATTTTTGATGGCTATAAACCAAGGGCGACATTCCCGTCTATTTTTCTTTAGCTAAGAAAAATTTGAAAATGCTTAAGTAAGATGATTTCATATCTTTTCCTCAACTTTTATTTGGCGACCATACTGGGGAGATCTTCGATATCTCTCTGGTTAATTTTTATACTTGATTTTCATCGATACATCTATTTTTCTGATAATGATTCTTTGTTTGTTTCATTTCTTAATGACTGTCCCTGTTGCAAGGCAACCCAATCTTGAGCATGGTCTCCAAGACCAAACCAACATTGCTTTGAACTTGTTTCATACCATTTTAGACACTGCCAATACCCATGCTGAGCTTAACCATTCTTGGGCAGCAATTGAACGAGTTATTAGTGCTCAAGAGCGATTGGAAGCTAGACATAGACAACTTAGAAATCAACATTAACCTTTTTGTTTCTTCAGTTTTGGCCTTTCTTTCATGTCCTTAGACTCTCGTGCTTCTAAAAGAAGAAGAGGCTTGTCACCTGAAATCAATCCTATTGCTAAAATAAGAAGAAGAAACGTTGTGTTATCTACCCAACAGAGTGCTTTAAAGAGAACTTTGTCTGATTCTTCTAGTTCGTCTCTCTTTCCTTCACCTATCATCCACAAGATGGCATCTAGTGGTGGATTTAGTGGCACTGGAAGTGCTTCCTCTTATCAATATTCATCTTCATCAGTGATTGGTAGCTTATATAGCCACCATATCCCTCTCCAATCTACCACAAGTCCCACCAAAGTCATTAAAAAGTATGGGATTTTTTAGTTCGAAGAAGATGCCACAACCACACTATGGCATGTGTCCTCTCCTCTTAACCTAACACCTGCTACTCGTCCACTTCCTAAATTTAAATAACATCTTCCTAGGTTTTCAGGAAATAACACTGTCACTACAAACGAACACCTAGTGGAATTTTCTAATGCTTGTCATAACATAGGGGCCAATGACAATGATACTTGCATGCGCTTATTGATCAATTCCTTGGAAGGAAAGGCTGCGGCCGATTTCTTTGACCTTCTTCCTAAGATTTTTTCTACTTAGGAGAAGTTAATCTATTGGTTTAGATCCACTTATGGGAAATCTAAAAGCCCAATCGAGAAGTTAAGGGAATACAATAAAATTACCTATAAGGATGGTGAGACTATCACGTCTTTCAACTTGTGTTTCACCAAGTTATATAATTAAATCCCCGAACTCATTCGACCTCAGAACCAAGCTTATTTCATGCATTACTACAATGAATTGCCTTCCCCCTACTGTCATAGGCTCGAGGAAAAATCCATTGATAATCTCGCTTCCGCTTTGCATACTTGCTCAAAATATGAAGAACATCTTGAAAGAATTGGTCTTCCCCAGGGAGAATCGGTTAGACAAACATGCATGTCCGCCCTTTTCCATCTAGTACAATACCTGAACAATCATATGATATCGTATGAGCAGAAAGGAACTGTCTCTCCTCTCACCCTTGGAGCTCCATCCTCTTCTGCACCCCCTTTTAGAAATCCGGTTGAAAATATTTTTCAGCTTAAATCTATCTTGCCTTGAAGTTGGTGTAATTTATGAGAGGAACACCATGAGGAAACCACATGAGAGGTAAAGAAGAGTTCTAGAGATAAGATATTTGGTAAAATACCATAAGCTACTATCGTTGTCCTAGATTTTTCAGAGCCAGAATATTTCATGTTCATCAACACTAGGAGCAAAGCCTATGCTCCCAAGGGAAAATTTGATCCTCCCCATAGCTCTTCTACCCCGAGCTCATCCTCAACCACTGCTACTTTCCAGGTTCCTAAAGTTCCTAAGAGTCAAGGAATCACTCCCCCTCTCCCCTCTTCCAAATACAATATCTTGAATCAGTTTGCCAACATAAAAGCAGATGCAACCCTTCTAGACATGGTTGTCGTCCCTGAACAACAGATGCATCTAAAACAATTCATGGAAGGAAAATCTTCTGTTGTAGCCAATATTTCTGAAGAGGTAAACAAAGAGGATTCTTCTGTAAATAAAGTAGGTGTACATAAATTTAGATACACTGTAAAAAATCCCCCTTTTTATATTTCTATAAAGATTATGGATAAGATTTCCCACTGTTGCCTCATTGATGGTGGTTCGTGCCCAAGTGTAATGTTGAATATTATTATGGAAGAGCTAGGCTTGTCTTGTACAAATGAAAACGCTAGAAGCATGCTCTCCTATAATAGTGTACAACAAACAACCATATGCGAGATTAAGGATGTGACTTTGGTTTTATGTGCTCATCTTGAAATAAGAAAAACCCTCAGTATTTAGGTAATTGATATGCCTGCAAGCAATTATTCAATCATTTTGGGAAGAGATTGGAAATCCTTAACAGGTGGATACGTCTCACTTGATGGGCGGATCAATGGAGTTGGCAAGGCAGAAAGATAACAGAAGAAAGACAAATGAGGGGGCATTATGAATATAATAGATATGCGGATAGAGGAAGGAGGCCGCTGCTTAGCCCCCCTGTACCATTAGGAAACCCACCTCTCAGCTACAAACGACCTTCGCCTCCACCTCTGTCATATGGCCGCTAAATCCTTCTGAAAGTTCTTAGGGAGTTTTTTTTGCACGAGAACGTTTTTATATGCTTATTACAATAAAGTTCTGTATCTTTCAAGTGCAATTTTAAAATCCAGTTATGAGACATTAATATATTTAAAGAATTTGGTTTTGTTTACAACAAATGTGTTTTGGATAAAATTCCTTGGCTTTTCAAGTTTTCAATAAAACTTTGGAGTTTTTATAGTCAGAAATAATTTCAATTTTAACATGTTAAACAGAGTTTTACTATTTCCAATAAAAGTTAATTTATAATTTTTATTGTTAGATAAATTATTTCATTTTTAAGTTGCAAATTTTAACATGTTAAACATGGTTTAACTAGTTTGATTCCAAATTAAAAAAAACAAAAACCTTAAATATAGATTATTACTAACTTGTTAATAGGAGACTCCACTTCACTAATAAGCCACTTCACTAATAAAGCTGATGTTAATTCAATTTCCACTTCATTATGATATCATAATAGGAGATTCCACTTCACTAATTAAGCATGATGTTAATATTAACTAATTAAATATGGTGTTAATATCACTTTCCACTTTATTTTGATTAATAGGAGACTCTATTTCACTAATTAAGAATGATATTATTATTAATTAATTAAGAATGATATTATTATTAATTAATTAAGCATGATGGTAATATGAGTTTGCACTTCATTTTGATTAACAAGAGAGTCAATTTCACTAATTACGCATGATGTTAGTATTAGTTTCCACCTCATTGTAAATAATTAAACATTATGTTAATATTAGTTTCCATCTCATTGTAAATTTTTTTAGTATGATAATACTATGAGATTCCATTTCATTATTGATGCTCTTGAAATCATTTTGTAAGAAATTTGAAAATATTTTTTTAAATAAAGTGGACAAACTTAAAGATTTAATTATATTTTGGGATCAATTATGTGTTTTGTGTTTTATATTAAAGCTTCTACATTTAAAAAAATATATATCTTTTTAATTTCAAATTTTCTAAATATTTATATATGACATTTTTTTTATCATATTTCATTTTGAGTTTAAAAATGTAGAAGAATATATTTTATTTTAATTATAAAAATTATAATGGAAAATATTATAATGAGAAGAAAAATATTTTCAAATAAAATAACAATAATTACTAAAAGATTAGAGATAAGTCATTTAAGGTCACGAAGCGTGACACCAAATTGGTATATGAGACCCTCTTCTTTGTGGGGACAAGGGATCTTCTATATTTGATTGCTAAAGTTTACGGAGACAAAGAGAATAGAGAAATTTCACCAATAAATACTATAGATTTGCTAGATCATATAGATAACCACAATACATTTTATATTGCATAATACATCAAACTTACAACATTAAATATCAATAGAATACTTTCATGATTGGGAATATATCTTCTATATCCCACTTCTCACTGTACAACCATATATATATATATATATATATATATATATATATATATATATATATATATATATATATTCTCATGGAACAAAACCATGAGTTGCGCATTAGTTTACCCAAAACCATGTGCCAAAATCACTGAAGTGGAAAAGTGATTGGCACATTTTCCAAGATTCTCTCATTTGGAAATCAACTTTATTCACTGAATATTCCAATGGAATCCTTGCAAGGTGGCTTTGTTTCTGTTGACTCATTTTTTCAATGCATCTATAGCATTTTCCTCTATCTTGTATTTCCTAGCTATGCCTTTATCTACCATTTCTCCATGTTTGTAGGGGAAGTCTCCTGCATTCATGGGATAACTGAAACAGATCGAAATTGTAAAAGACAAGAAAATTCCAACAACAAAGATTCTATAACTAATTCAGTTGAATTAAAAAACTTTCATAGGAGGGAGAAAGGTAAACATATTGCCAGTCCTACATTTGGTGTAGATCCAAATTCTGGAACCCTTTCTCTCCTTCCTAGTATCTTCCTCTGCAACATGCAAAAACTCAAGCTTAGAAGTCTACGAGGAGAGGTAGTTATACTAACAACTAACTCGTTAATTCGATTAAATACAAAAGAAATTCAATGCAACTAGTGTTCTAAATAACATATATCAAATAATTGCATATTAAACATTAAGAACACAACATTTCGAAGGAATGAGCATCTTATAAATATTCAACAATTTGGAAATTGTACTGTATACTTGTACCGTTGTGGCATTTCCTTGTCGAAAGGACTCTGGATCCCTCCACCCCAGTTGATCCTATCACGACCTTTGATTCATCGAATCACTTAAGGAGGATTCAATTAGGCTCCTATTCAAATAGAAAGGTGCTCAAAGAAAACCTGGAAACAAGGGTTTCCAAGTCAAGAACTAGTAGAAAATGGGAGGTTTATGGGCTTGAAGACATGGAGGGGATAACCAATATATATTTTTCTTTGATATGCACTTAATCATTCCCTTTATCCTTTGACCTACTGCTCTATTTAAGCCATCTCTAGTTGGTTAGAGATGGTTGACTACAGGTAAATGGAGTTGGAAAACTAATCAAACCTATAACTCAACTTTTAATTAGGAAAACATATTTTTTTAAAGCATTTATTAACATGTATGTGACTTTCCTGAGAAACCCACATATATGCATGTTGTGTAACTGTTAAGGTGATATGAGTTCCACAAAAGTGTTTTTTGGAAGATCTCAAGGAGATATGGGGAATATGTGTCTACAAGTAGGATATGGACTAGGCCAATAAGATCATCAATGCTTCAAAGGTTGCAATTGATGCTATAACATATGCCCCTAATGTGTGAGGTCAAAAGAGAAATTGATGGTCACAATACATTATAAGTCTTAAAAGAGAAGTAATCCATGGTGAATGTGACCAGAATCCAATCTAAGAACAACAACCAACAACATAAATAAATCGGAATACTCAATTCCCAAGGCGGGCATACCCATGCTCAAGTGTGATTACAAGCATGGATGCCAATCAAGTATACTGAGAATCCATGAAGAATGTATATATTGAAATCAATGATCATGGCCATGAAAGAGATACATAGTGGATCCATGTCAAACAAAGATCATAGACACGAAAGAGATACATAGGGGATCTATGTCTCAGAATTAACGAATGATATATGGAGGCAAAAGTTGAATGACTGGTCCTTCACAACTATCGATGTGATGAGTGGTATTATCCAAAATCAACATGGGAAGAAACATAAAAAAGGGGTGATGCTACTACATTCTCAAGGTATTCAAATCAATCATTGTGGTATGAGTCCACACTATGAGAATAGATGTGTTGAATTCAAACAGAATGAGACATCGTTTGATTTCTGTTCATTGATGTATACCGTTAAAAAATGTGAGACAACCCACCAATAATGATAATGGGCATCAAGGTACCTATTACAATCTAACAAGCATGAATAGAGGATCTGATGTTGAACATCTAGTAGAATCTATCGATCAGGGGACATTGATGTATTCCCACTATAAATAGCGAGGGAACCTTCCATTAATAACTAAAATCCCCAAGGTACTAATAAGGACTTTAGATCCCTATCCTAGAGTAGGATGTGTTGAAGTCAATAGGAAGAGATATTTTGGAAGGAGGGCATTAAGGCATCCCCCATCAACCAACATAATAAGTAGCAAAAGGCCAAATATTTGTAAGGACGCAAATGAAAGGTTGAAAGCACCACCATGAAGTACATCTCTCATGTGCACCAGATGTAAATAGTGCTCGAAAGAGACCCTTTTAATAACATCCATTGATGAAGACTTCCAACAAATGAGAGGAAACCACCAATGGGGACAAATTGAATCCAAGGTACTACATGAATCCAAATTTGTGATTATGTTCTTGTCATTGGACAAACGGGAAACCACTCAGTTAGCGACCAATGATGGAATGTCATCTTCCGAGCACAAGTTCACCTATCAATAATGTAAATACGGCCATGGTGGGACTCTAGGTCAAACTCTAAGAGCAATGTGTCGTAGTCGATAAGAGATTAACATGTCGACAGGAAGTCAACGGGGATCCTCCTTACCAACACGAGTATAAGAAAAAGATACTCTTGATTGTGAGAAGTACTTGACATACAGGAAGGCCGACTCACAAAGCTAAGAATTCTATGGAATGATCGACACAGGATAAAACCTCCTCTGAACAAAAGAATGATACAATATGTGACTTAGGCAACATGAAATAAAAATTAACATTGACACATTGACATAAGGATGTGATGCAACAATATATTATCCATAGTGATTGGAAGAATAATTAGCTAGAGGAGTAAAAACTCTATGTAACTGGTTCAATTTCCTAAAGTCATACTAACCCAAATTGTTGAGACTAGACTAAATATTTTGTGCTTTGTTCAGAAGTGACTCGACTGCTACCAATAATGATAAAGAAGACTTATTCCCACACTATTTTTATTTTGTTTTTTGGTCTTTTTCATATTGGAAATCCTGAAAAGGAATAAAAGAATGCTAGAATACACAAAGGAAATGAGTGTCACAGGAAAGAAAACTAGTTCCAAGTGCAAGGAACATACTTATTCTCAATGGAAGGAAGCATGTGCAGGATATGGAAACTCAAGGGAATGTTTCCTCCTAAGGTACATGTATCAAATTGCAAAGGAAACAATTATAGGAAAGTAACTGATGAGAATGCATAATAAAATTGTTAAGAAACAACAAGTTGAAGATAGAATTAGGATCAAAAGCGCGAGTAGTAAATATACAATGCAGTTACAACCTGAACAAAAAAGTATGTGAGCCCCATGGGAAAATATCCATAATAATATTGAGAATAATATGAGGTTTCAACGCAATGTCATGGCAAGACTAACAGGTCTCTCGAGCCTAATAAATAATTCAACATGGGCACCAAAATGAAAGGAAAGGTGCTATCTAGGATGTCCATGAATGTAGGATCCACCACAAACAAAACGACACTTAAAATCGACTGGAAAGGTTTGTGTTCCCAGTAAATGGGGTTGAACCAAAGGAAAATGTATAATAGGTCATTGATAATGAAAAATTCAAGGCGGAATAGACCTACCCTATATGCTAGTGACAAAAACATTACCTGAAAAGATTCGAGAAAAGACGGACTAGCAGACATGAAAACGTCATTTTTAATCATCTTCCCTGCAAAATCTAAGTTCAAACGACCATTTTGTACAAAAATTATGGTCCATTATGTGTTTTAAATGAGAAGCATGGGAAAACTACATAAAAATGAGAAACAAATTCATTATACTATTGAAAAATGACACAAAAAAAAATTCATTATGAGTTTTTTACCAAAATGGGTCATTTTTGGCGAAAAATTACCCAAAAAACCTTATGAAGTGTTCTGATGCACTGCACAGAATTGAAAAAAATCTAAAAGCGACCAAATTTCATGCCAATTTCAAATTTTAATCAAGTGAAAATGAAATAAGGTAACACATAATTTATATAGGCTCTTCTATCCCAAGGAGACATGATTCCATCGTAGAGAATAAATGAAAATTCATGGTATTTTCCAAAATTTTGAAATGTTTGGAATCTACCATTGGATCTATCGAACTAACTATAGAGAATTGCAAATGGTACAACCTTAGAAGTAGAGTGAGCATTGATGATTTTATGAGAGTTTGGAAGCACATAATGAAGTCTGATAATGAAAATCATCTTGGTAATTTTTTTATTTTACCCTACCGCAGTGTGTCGGAGAGGGATATGCACCAGGGCATCATGTATACATGCACCAGTGTGATTTGTTTGATGCTATGTATTTTTTTGTATATAATGGATAACTATGTTCCTTACTAGTTTAGAACCAACGAATTAGTTTTATGTGTGCACCGGGGCATAAGGACATTATAGGAACACCGGTAAAAAAGCCTCCTCAAAAACCTACAGTCGCTCGCCTCCACTATAAATAGAGAAGGGATAATTTGTTTGGGTAGGTTTTGTAAAAACCTCCACCGTGAGGTGTTCTCCTTGTAGTGTCATGGTAAGGGTAGAATCAAAGGCCCATGCAGGTGAAGTGAATTGATCTAATTCCTCTATTGAAGGATAAATGAGATCAATGTCTTCTAAGGCCCTTTGAATGGAATGATAGGAAATTTTATCTACATGCAATGGAATACACATCCTTCCATGTCCATTTTCCTCTGTTGAGATAGAAGGTTCTAGTAAATTCAATGGATCTTCAAAACACGATGTTATGAAGAAATGTTCCACGTTCATGAATTTGGTAGCAGTTGATGAAACTACATACACATGGATAGAGTCAATGTAAGATATGAGTGATGGGAGATTGAAAGTTTCCATAAGGGTAGGGTACATTTCTACACCCACAGTTTAACATACCCTTACAGAATTATCAATCAATGGGACATTAGGTTTTAGAGACACAGTGAGATCAGGTCTACAGAAAGGAAACTAATCAATAGTAATGATCTTCCCTTCAAGAGGGAAACAGATCAAGCATAAAACCATTGATACCATAACAATCATTCTATACACCCAAAAACGACCCAAGAGGATATTACAATCTAAGGGGGCGTCAAGAACCTTAGCCTCTATGGACATAACTTTTCCCCCTAGCTAAATGGGAAATGATGGAATCATTTTGTGAGGCCTAAAAGAATGCATGTCAAAGGCTTTTAACATTGTTGGTGATGGAATGATCTTAGGGGAGCCAAGGGCTCACCAACATGAAAATGACATGCTGCACATAGAATTTCCTTCATCCATCATTGTCCTGAAAATATTTGTTTTGCAAGACAAAACTTGTATCTAGAAAGAGACATAATGTAGAAGACACGACTTCAGGCTGTTAGGATAAAATGTTATCAACTAAAAGTCATTGGAATCAAAGGCACATATTGCCAATAGAAATTTATTACACTACAACGTGAAGTACTAGAGGACCTCCACGGAACACAAGGCACAAGCAGCTTGCGGTAAATCTTCAACCATGTTATAGTTTTGGGAAGCCTTGGCATTATGATAATGCATCAATTGTCTTAACATTCCTTTTGGGAGATGTGGCATTATATCAATTGTTGGTTTCTCAATATCTATATGGTTTAGCATTTCGTATGTAGATGTTTCTTTTCCTTCAGCACCAATTTCAGGAGCATCATAATTATGAGCTCAAGTTTGGATGCCAACATCATGTTCACACATGAAAAAATTAAATGAGTAAATTTCCTCTTGTTAAGGGGCTCCCTGATTGCCCCCTTGTGGAGGTGAAGGGATTTTGTCACTCCAACCACCATCTACTAGCCTTGAGGAGAAAATGGTTTAGTCAACACAACGAATTATTTATGGGTATCTCATTGTTCCAACAGACATTGGGCCTCCTCAAGTTTGGGGCATTGATGGGTTAGATGGTCTACCTTACAAAGATTGCAGGAAAACTTGACCTTCTTATTTTATTTTTTCCCATACTAGCATTGTTATTATCCATGTTATTCCCTCTCCCCCTTTCTTATTCTCATTCTTGTTCTTTTCTCCAAGTTGTTGGTTACCCTTGGGGTTAAATTTATGAATTGTATAGACATTGGAGGATTGAACATGGGAAGAGGTATAAGTAGTACCTTTTGGAGCTATAGGTGAATGTAAATACACATGGCTCATATGTCTCATCACCTGACTTTCCACGACATTCCATGGGACCAATCATACCATTGACATGTGGTCTAGGATTTCGTTTTGTGGGCTCGATTTATAGTCTTGGTGCATTAGGTAGAATCTTGTAGAGAACCTTGGATTGTAAATATACCAAATCCAACTATTGGGATCTTAAAGATGGTGTAGGAAATGAAAAAAAACACTTTCGAATGGGGACTAGGAAAAACTACAATTAACCACGTAGAGGCTCTTGCTTTGTACCAAGGATTGAGGATGATTGACATTGGGCCATGCAAGAATCTATTCTTTATAGGGAACTCGACTTTAATCATTAAAATAATGACCAAATCCTTCCACCCGAGTAATGGTGCTCTAATTATAACAATCTCTCAAATCAAAAGAAAAGTCTCTAGGTTTGAGAGTGTTGAAAATTATCTTGTCCTCAAGGCTCTCAATTGGTAAGTTGATACATTAGTCAATAAAGAAAATCAATTGGATTGTGGTAAAATTAGGTTAAAAAATGGAGAAGATTATTTCCCTATCCCCTAATTTGATGTCATTAAGACTTATGATAAACCATGGCATGTTGAAAACTTGACACATAATTTCATTTGGGATGGACACATATCGAATCTGGTGGTCAAGACTCATACATAGTGCGATCCTCTTACACATCAATTATCCAATGCAAGTCAGACTTATTCAACCACTTTGTCTCATGATCTTTCATGCACGTGGGATTATGGCCTTGAAAAATGAAGAATTGATGTTTATTGTGGGTTTGTGGCTTACAATTCTAGTGAAATTAGGTATGAATTGAGGTTCAACGTTTCTCTATGAATCATCCTTGTGGGATCCCAACTTTGGGGTTTGGTTGGCTCTTCGAGATTTTAATTATGGTTTGAGTGGAATTGGATAATTTTTAATCATCCTCAGATTGGGAATGTGCTCCAAAACAACTCGCTTCCTCTAGATTTAGGGGAATTAGTGTTTCTTATGTGACTCTTCTCGTGACGATGGTTTGTGTAGTTTTTGTGGTCCTCATTTTTTCGTGGCCTCTATGACCTTTGTGCCCCCCCAATCTACTCTCTTCAAGTATGTGGGGCTACTTTCAATTTGTCTCAGTATTGGTGTTATTATCTAATTAACTTTGGTGGATTTAGTGGTTTTTGTGGCCCTCATTTAGTTGGTGATTGTTGTGGTTCTTGTGACTCTCTTCATGGTTGTGGCTTCGATGTATTTTGTGGCTCCTTGGTCAGTGAAATACAATTCCATAGGGTTTCTCGCGTTTCATGTCATCACTATTAGCGCCATCCTTTGTTGAAGGTAAGTGGTCAAACCTCTTTTATTGGCCTTCTTGGGGTGTTAGATAATGATTTAAGAAATTCTAGACTACATGTGGCTAGTGATAAAAAAGGCTTGCCTTTGGGTTTATGTTAAGAGATCTTAATGGATCATAGACATGCTGGATGGTTTCCTTTGTGTGAGACCTCAAAAATTCAGTGAATTCTAAGAAGGCATGAGGTTTACCTCAATCTCATCTTTCTAAGATAGTATGTATTATCACGAAGATAATAGGGATATCAAATTTTATTGATGGATACCCTTCACCACCAAAAACAACAAATTGCAGATTTGTAGGCTAAATGTGCAACCCTCAAACAAACGATTAATGGCCTAGTTGGAATTAACTACATATCTCAATCAATGACTATATTGTTGATTGGGTCAGGGAGGGATAAGAAGCATGAAACTATGCAACAACAACAAGAGGACATGGAGATGTTGAACTTGGACCAAAATTATATAAAAAATGAAGTACAACAAAATGAAGCCTATAGTTAATTTGGGCTCATCCAATAATATTTTATGTATTTTAAAGTTTGTTTGTTGTTAAGATTTTTTGTGTGATTGTCCACTTGAACTAAATTTAATAAATCCTTTTTGAAAAAATGTCATGCAATATTAAAATATCAAATCCAATCTCTAGACATACTTTAGACAGTTTTATTGAATAATCTTTTTATATGTATTTTGTGCCCATATCTTTTCATCACAATATCTACGCATTTGGTTTACCTTTACTTCATCTTCCTTTTTATCTCCATCTCAAACCACTATAATTAAGTTGATCATTTTTTTAATGTAATAAATAGTATAAAACTTATAATGTACCCCTTCTCCACTAGAAACCCAAACTTCTAATGTCCCCCTTCTCCAATATAAACTCAACATTCTAAATATGAATGGATTTATCATGTCCTCCTCATATCAGAACTACCTTAAAATAAATTAACCTCAATCTTTGTTTTTTTAACTTATAATATCATTGTTCTTTATAACTTATAATATCATTGTTCTTTATAACTTATAATATCTTTGTTCTTTGTAACTTATAATGTTTTGAGAAGGCATATCATACTCCCCTCTTATTAAAGAAAACACTCCATTCAAATAAATAAAATTAACAATACTACATGCTTATACATGCAATGGAGTAGATGTTGCCACCTCATACTTGAAGTTCATGTTTTCAAACAAATAAAATAAGTAGGACCACATGCTTTATACATTCAAAAGAGTATATAGCTTGTGTTCTCCATTTTAGGTTCAAAAAAATAAAATTAAGGAGTAGTCTAAACGTTTTACCTTTTGTTTTTTTTCTTGATATTTTTTCTGTTTGGTTTTGTCCGAAATTTGATGAGGAATTGTTAGATCTACAGATTTGAGTGGATAAGTTTGTATAATCGAAGTGTCCCAGGGTTTCATCTTGAATCCATTTATGCCCATTTATGCATTCAAAAATGCAATTTAAACAACAAAAAATAATGATTCCACTACCAGATTCCAGCCAAAAGACCTAAAAGATAGAACATTTAGCCAATGCCTAAAATTAATAAGACCACATACTTTATACATGCAAGGGAGTAGATGTTTCCCACCTCATACTTGAAGGTCATGTTTTTAAATAAATAAAATATGAGTAGGACCACATGCTTTATACATTAAAGGAGTAGATAGCTTGTGTTCCCCATTCTAGGTCCACTAGTGTAAATACTTTTATGACATTTCAATCTTTTTTAAGCTAGAGCTATCCATTCATGGAAAAAAAACTATTCTTTATAAATTATTTAAATATTTTCACTCTCTTACTTTTAGAAGTGTCCATTTCTATTTTTTAACTGTTAATTCATGGATATTTTTTTTCATAAATTATTTTAATATGTTCCACCTACCATCTTTGGAGTGCCCATGGCAGACATTTATATTGTGAACAAAACTTGTTCTCCTTATCACAATTCATTTTCATACCTTCCTCTTTTAATATAGTTTTCAAAATCTTAAATATTAAGATGTTTCCTCGTTATAATCCACATCAATTCACGCCCACGAATTTCAACTTGTAAATTTCCTTACATTGATTTTTGGTGAAAACATATTGTGTCAATGGCCATTGTCGTGTTATGTCATTGCATTGAATTCAAACACGTCTAACGCGGTGCCTTGATTCAATATATAAACACACGAATAGTAGCCCGTTACCTCTGCGGAGAAGATGAAGAGAAGTCTGATATCATTAATAATGGTTCGCTTGGTATACACACTATTCTTTCTACTGCTTTCGGTAAGCATTGGCTTCCATGGGCACTCCAAAGATGGTAAGATCCATGGGCACTCTCAATCTCAATTACATTACTAAAAATCGGCTCATCATTGAGCACAATATTTAGTTTGAGGAGAGTCCTTTGCATGCACCTCTAGTGCAACATAAAGAGATTCTTGTGTTTCCATCAATTCCAAACATCAAAGATGATGATTCCATACACTGATATGCTACATATTCAGAATCATATTCAAATGATTATGTACATGGATTTGAGCAGGTAGTACAACTAGATGAGGAGCCAACGTCAGAGCTTCAGCAGATGGCCGAGTGGGAATAGTCCATACTTCAAGCAGTAGGTGTCCTTGCAGAGAATCCATTCGATTCAAGGAGGACTCGATCTCATCATGAGGAGCCCTCTCATGTATGTTGAAACACACACTGTCACTGAGAGGGGAGGGGGGTGAATCAGTGTCTAGAAATTTTGGCTACATTTCACACTTTCATAGATTAACTAAATAAACTAAATAAGATATATGCAATTCAATTAATTATTCATAAACATGTATAACACAAATTGTGTGAAGTAGATACAATATCATTATTTTATTTATTTAATTTGAATGAATACATATAAAATCAATCCTTTAATATCTTCAACTTCAACTGAATATGAAAGATCCAACTCTATAATACAAGACCCATCTTGTATTTATCATATCCAACTGAGAAAATGAGTAACCCAACCCTCATAACAAGACCCTGCTTGTGTACAGGCACCAACCTAACTAGGAAAGAATTTTCATTCAATCCATGTATGAATAAATTCACATTCAATCCATTTTACTATGTTTTTCCACCAAGACACACTCTTCCCTTCATATTCCTTTAATTATATTGTCCTCCAAACGGTGCCACTTTTAAACAATGTGTCATTTTGGAATGAAAAATTGCACCCATTCATTTAATTAACACAAATGATAACTTTTATTAATTGATTTTCGTACACCAATTTAGACATCGATTTTCGTATGAAGCTTCTCGAGTGATGGAAATGAAGTTTAAAATTATATGACATGGTTTCTTTATAGAACATGCCCAATTAGTCGATTCCCAGGAAATTTCCCCCTAAAGTGTGCGAGGTGGCCGATATAGGCGGTTCTTTGAAGGCAACTTGCCTAGATTTTCCTTTCATCGTAGGATGCCAGATCGACTTCAATACATATTAACTTTCCGTGAATGTCTAAATCGACCTCCACATATCTCCTTTATTGGTGATTATTTAAAATCAACTTGTAAACATTTTTCTTGATGGTTGTATTAAAATCAGTTGCCTCTTAGTTTCTAGTCACTAAAGATCTGACTTGGTCTGACCCTTTTTCATATTTGCTTCCTCATTCGACTGACAAACATCTTTTTGGTCGACTCAACTAGGATAAATTTCAACTTGAGTTTTTCAATTCTAGTTGACCCATCTTGATTAGGGCTCGACCCAACTTGTATTTAAGTTTTCTTCGACTTTGACCTTTAGGCTACTTCTTTATTGGACCGGCTCAACTTGGAATAAAACCGACTTGAGAAATTTGACTTTGGTCATCTCAACTTGCTTGGGCGACTTGTATTTCCTGACTCAATTTTCCTTCGACTTCGAGCTTCATTTGGTCGACTTGTCTTTAAATCATCTTGAAATAGATCGACTTGTCTTCTCCAACTTCCGCCAATCTGCACGCTTTTAGTCGGTCGACTTTTCTTTGACTCATCTTGCAGTCGATCAACTTCTAGATAGTCGACCTTATTGTTGTTTGAATCAAAATGACTTGTGACTCGATGGTGTCAATGCTTCCTCACCAAACATCCACCATTGACATTATGTCTCATCTTTGGACTCTTCTTGATGGAGGAGCATCGCCAACAAAGAACAAGCGGAGGACATTTGGGTGCTCTAGCACACATTTTAAAGAATGCGTATCACTCAAATATTTTAAAAAGAGTTGTAATTAAAGAACATCTTTAAATGTTGTAGAGTTGGATAGCTCATGAAGGCATCAGAGAATGTATTTTCTTTTAATGAAGCTAAATGCAATACAAATTCGATATGTTCGATCTGATATGTCTGTCATAGATGCTTATTGTAATAAATGTTAAGTAGTTGAGAGATTTTATTTCGATAGGATAGCCTAGAGTACTAGTTGGAGGGGAGGAACTCGAAGAGCCCTCTTGTATAAAGATTTGCATTGTGGCCTAGAAGAGGTTGTTGATAACCAATAGTTGTTGTTGTTATTGTGAGGTTGTTGAATCTATTGTATAGATTGTCATTGTAGCAGAGAACTGAGATCTACCAAGAAGCAATGTATGAATGTATATAATTTCCAGTTGAAGGAATATAACAGAGAAGCATTGTCCCAAATGTATGGTGTTGATGAGTCTATCTAAATGAGTGGATGGTAGACTTTTTGTTTATTTTAAATTCTTTGTTATTTCTTGTTCTTGTATTTATGCATGCATTTACATGGAGAGATCTATGAATTGGTGATATTTTAAATAATTTTCAGTTGTTTCTCTTCTATGAGCGAGTGAAAGGAGTGCATAGTGTCCATAAGGGGTGCATTGACAGAGTCTATTTCGACTCATAAAATTAGAAGAGATAGTGTGAAATTATATAGGCCAGGAGTGCATAGACGTCTGCAAGGAGTGCGTGACAGAGTTTCAGACTTGAAGGCTCAAGAGGAGTAGAGTGAATTTAGTCGCAGAGAAGCAGTTGGAGAGTAGCCACAAAGAGTGTGAAATCACCCACAGTGAAGTTGAGTGTGGAAGAGAACCTGTTGCAAGGCGTGCATAGGTCGAGATTTTGACTAAGTGTCGAAGAAATAATTCTAAGAGTCGAAGAAAGGCAGAAAAAAAAACAATCTTAGGAGGGAGAGCGACGATAAATATTCAAGGAGGAGAACCCTTAAGGTTTCACAAAATATGCGAACGAGATCCATTTCGGAGGGAGGTGAATCATTCCAGACTGCCAGATCTAGGAGAACTACGTGGAGGTTGGTCGTAGGGTGTTTCGACATTTCTTGGTTTGGGAAGTTTGGAGGTGTTGTAAGGGAAAAGTCACGAACTCACGGAGTCGCGAAGTAATCGCAATCGTTGGTCATGTAGAAGACACATGGCAGCATATTGGGAAATCCAGAAATAGGAAGTCCGAGGAGGATTGCATGTAGGAGTACGGGAGTTTCGCGAAGCCGAGAAACCAGAAACATTGTTGGGCCTTCAAAATCCAAGAAGACACGTGGCACGAGGTTTGGAGTTCGGAGGAGAACAATTCAGAAAGTGTCAAGTCCAGATATCTAGATATCCTAGAAGCCCGAAGTTGAGAATAGATTGACCCACAATCATAACTCATGGTTACTCAGGAAAAAAAGGGCCCGTGTAAAGTAATTTTAGGTACCCATAGGGACCTGAAGAGTCAATTCGACTCAGAAGTTCGAAGATCCAAGACTGAGAGGTCGTGTAGTCCCAGTGGGAGAAGGGGTTTTGCGTAAGAGTGGCATCAAAGCAAATACAAAATTGACTTTTGTAGATAAAGGAGACAAAGAAGTAGGATGATATCAACTAGTGGTATCAGATACATCAACACAATGTCACCTAGAAGATGTGCTGAGTCCCCCGTAGCCAACAGAGCTATGGAAAGTGAGATGAGAGAATTGTGTGCAAGGATGGATTCCATGGAAACAACAAAATGGAGAGCACTTGATGCTGGAGACATCAGGGATACAAAGAATGAAGAAGTGGAAGTCGAATAAGATGTAGTGGAGGATGATGCGGAAGAACTCTTACTAAATGTGGTTGTTAATTTGGGAGCTAGATCCAAAATAGATGTCTCAATGTATGACGAAAATTTGGACGTCAAAGAATTGCTTGATTGGATACGAGCAATGGACAAGTATTTCGACTATGAAGATGTCAAGGAAGAGAAAAAGGTGAGACGTGTTGTCACTAGGTTAAAAGGACATGAAAAACTATGGTGGGATGAACTACAGGCTGATAGGAGAAGCAAAGGAAAACAAAAGATTAAGAGTTGAGATCAAATGGTGGCCAAGCTAAAGGAAAAATTCATACCCAAATATTACTAGATAAATCTGTTCAGGAGATTGCAAAACTTGAGGTAGAAGGGAATGACTGTGAATGAGTACACTGAGGAGTTCTATAGATTGAACATCAGAGATGGATAAAGAGACAGGGATGAAGAAAAAGTTTTCAGGTACATCAAAGTCCTGAGATATGATATCTAGGATGAAATCAACATGGCGATAGTTAGAACAATAGAGGATGCATACTAGATTGCGCTGAAAGTAGAAGAAAAGTTGGCTAGGAAGCAGAGTCAACAAAATAGAGGTAGGAGCTTAAACAAAGGCAAAGGAGTTTCCCAAGACAAGGCACAAAAGCCCAAAGGTGAGACAGAGAAGCCACATAGTCACTATGAGAGAGGAGGAAGTTCCCGAGGAAGGCAGAGTGGTGCTAGAAACCCTTTCCTTATAGGAAGAGGAAGAGGTAGAGGAGGTGATATAAAGTGTTATGCCTGTAGAAAGGTATGACACATGTCTTGGGAATTTCCTGAGAGGAAGAAAGAAGGAGGTGAAGCTCACATTTCGAAAGAACATAAGCGAGATGTAGAGGAATAAGGCGTAGAATATTGGAGATCTTTGATGATGAAGAAAGTTCTCTTGAAACCAGAGCCAGAAATTGAAAAGCCAGCACAGAGGAACAGATTGTTCAAGACAACTTGCAAGACTAAAGACATAGTTTTCAAGGTGATAATTGACAGTGGGAGCACTGATAACGTAGTATCCACAGAGATGGTGTAGAAGTTAGAGATGGAGATGACTGTACATCCAACACCATATAAAGTCTCATGGTGAGACAAACAAAGTTCGCTCACACAAGAATTATCCAAAATATTTGGAATATAACAAAGTAATCCATATAGGACTATAAACAATAAATGAATAGTAAGATATAAGATATAATAATGAGATGATTACAATTGAGAATGAGGGCCTGCTTATATACCCACGCAGGGGTGCCCTTTACCAATAGTCATGTCCTTTGAGACATGACCTTTCATTATTAATAATTATTATTTATTAACTATTATTATGTTATGAATATCTTATTTATGTATATTTTATGTGCCCTTTACCAATAGTCATGTCCTTTGAGACATGACCTTTCATTATTAATAATTATTATTTATTAACTATTATTATGTTATGAATATCTTATTTATGTATATTTTATGTTCATAACATTGCCTTCCCCTTAAAAATGCTTTGTCCTCAAAGCATAATCACTGGAAGGCGTCCCTTTGAACTTTTGTTCTGGCACACAATGTCTTCTCAAATCTTCTGTGCTTGTAGTTGCGACTCTCGACGAAACATGATGATATAACCTTCAAATTCCCAAACTAATGTGTTGCATCTTTTGGGGAGTGATCCATCCCAAATCTACTTTCATTGGAATTGTTTGATGATTGATTGTTCCAAGTTGTTGATTTTGTATTCGTTCTTTTTCAGTGTGATATTTTATTTGTTGGTAATAAGAACATTTCTTATTGTCCTCTTTTCTTAGTTGTTGGTCAGAAGGACTCTTGTGAGTTGGATGATGATAAGGCATCCTAATCCCTTGTGAATTTTCCTTGGAATCATATTCTTTTGATGGTTGTAGTGATCTGTTCACGTAAGCATTCTTTTGAATATGACCATTATTTGACTTTGTATTGATTCCTTTTTCTAATGTCGAGATTTGAGTGTCGGATAATTTCTCTATTGGATTAGTCATTGTTTCCTTGTCGATTAATGATGTTTTACAATATAGCTCTCCTTGTAAAGACTTCTTATTGTGCTTGAGCTTTTTAATCTGAGTTAATAAATCTTGATTATGTCGTCTTAATCGTAAAAGTTCTTCTTTATCTTCTAACTTGTCGTCTTTATTTTTTGATTTTAGATTCTCCTTTCTTTCGTCCTTTAAGAGTTTAATTTGTTCTAATAACTTTTGATTAAGGTTCCTTAGGCAGGAGATTTCTTCCTCCTTTTTGATTAAATTCTCTTTGAGACCTTGATTCTCTTGTTCCAAATTTTGAAAACTCTTCTTCTTCTCCTTGGACTTCATGATTTTTGCAAGTAGTTTTTGATTATGATTTCTTAGGTGAGAAATCTCTTCGTCTTTTTCAATGATGATTTTGTCACATTTTTCTTGTCGATCTTGCAACTTCTGTATTGACTTCTGTATTGACTTCTGGTTATCTGGAAGCATCACTTCTGATATGTCCTTCAGGTCTTCTGATGATGGAGCTTCTGAAATTGACTTCATTGTAGCGTCATGTAATGTGAATTTCTTCTTCTTATAAGAAAATGTTAAAAACTTTCTCATTGTGTTGAAAATAAAAGTACCTAATGTATCTACCCAAGTTGACCCTAGAATTAATCAACACTGTCTTGATACAATGATACCACATTGAATTGACCTATGAATTTGTACTTATCAATAGATAGTTGTAGGTTCTTAATTTCGTATTTCCCATCGAAAAGACACGTTTTATTTTCAATTATATTTGGCTCTAAAACCATTAATTGGTTTGCCAGGCCAACRTTAATGTGATTTTTCCTAGCGGTCGGGCAAATGGWGATGTTGATATTCTTTCCCTGAATAATCCCATTAACATTTAATAAGGGATCCTCATATTTTTTATAAGTATGAAGGAATTTTCCTCCTTCCATTTTGAACTGTAATGGACTAATAATAATTTATTTATTTATTGCTTTGCCTTTATAACTTTTACTTTAATGGGGACTTAAAACCCTTTTTAAGTCAATATGAACTCTTAGGAATTTTGATTATTTTCCTTACTAACCCTTTTTAACTTTAAAGTGGAACTTAGGGTTACCTTTTTATCCCTCTTAATTGAAATTTATAATTTTTAATAGTGGGGACCTTTAATTATTTGGAAATTTTTATTTTTTATTTTTTATTTTTTTTTCACTTTTAACTTGTTAATTTTTTTAATTAATTTTAATAAGGATTTGTAATATAGGATAGGGTTTCCTCCTAACTTTACCACCAACGTTAAGATTCACCAATATATATTTTAATATATATATATTTTTTAATCCACTTGTAAGGCACTTGAATATTTTATAGTGAAATATTGTTAACCCTTCAATTCTTAATTAATTCCTCAGTATTTTTTGAATGAAGGTTCCTTGAATAACCTTTTTATGACCTTTATATATATATATATATATATATATATATATATAAAATAATATATTCTTTTTACTTTATAAATACCCTCTTAAATTCGTTGACTTTCCTATGTATCCAAAGACAAAATCTATGTTTCTTTGGATGTTGACATCACGCTTTATTTTTAATTAGTAATATTTCCAATTTAATTATTCCTAGTTCAGACTTGATCTTTTACTTGTAACAATATTTCATGAATGGTCTTAAAACTATGGATTGAATTTCCTATCCGATTCGAATAATATGAAGAGGCGCGATTCCTCTGGCCAACGATTTAAATACTCCTAAGTTCTCAGTGAATTGTGTCAGGGCGTCACAACTAATTTTCACAACCCTCAATAGTTGACAGACCAATCCACAAATACTGGTAGTCGCGTCGGTTTCCTGTGGTGGTATAGCGGAGTTGCAATTTGTGGAGAACGTATGGCGGAATTGAGTGAACCTCTTGACTTCCGATTAAACTTGCCAGCCACAACTTGCTTCTTTACTGTGATCTATCGTTTGAATGTTTGTTGTTGTATCAACAAGTTAGCACTGAGCCGACAATTTAAGATCCGATTTTTATAATTTTTTTCTTAATTATAGAAAGATTTATCAGAACCTTCAACTTAATTTTGTTATGGGAGTTCCTTATCACTCGGTGTGATCCTGGTCACTACTATTCACAATAATGAAGACGGTTGAAAATAGATCGAACTTCATATGAATCGACAGTCAACGAGTTTTGTGCGGATTGAACGATTTCTGGAATAGTGAGCCCCTTTTCACAGTTGGTAACAGTCAAGAATGAAATGTCTATGCAACCTATAGCAAGCGTGGTTACTCGGTTCACCTTGTGTGTAGTCCATAATATGTCTTTCTCTCAAATACTTGCAGCGAAATACATTTTTTTTTTAATCCTGAAATGGTGATTCAAATAGAACGAATATGTCTGTGCCTTTCGATGGACTGCTTTATGGATTTCTGCCAGAAATCGAATTTCCAACAGATTTTTTTTTGTAAATGATTTTTTTATTTTTTTTTTCCTAATTTCTGGTTTTTCTTTTTTTGGATTTGCAGCCTAATATTTTCAACAGACTTCTGAGTTTATATGGCTAAAGGTCTGAATTGGTCCAGACTGAAGTTCCTTAGAACTTTGAAAATTTGAATGGCCAAAGGCCTGGTTGGCGGTCAAAGACCAAATTTCTCAGAGAAAATCTGAGAAAATGAGGTTGGCCAAAAGCCGGAATCAGAAAAATGAATCTCTGATACCAAATGAGACGAACAAAGTTCGCTCACACAAGAATTATCCAAAATATTTGGAATATAACAAAGTAATCCATATAGGACTGTAAACAATAAATGAATAGTAAGATATAAGATATAATAATGAGATGATTACAATTGAGAATGAGGGCCTGCTTATATACCCACGCAGGGGTGCCCTTTACCAATAGTCATGTCCTTTGAGACATGACCTTTCATTATTAATAATTATTATTTATTAACTATTATTATGTTATGAATATCTTATTTATGTATATTTTATGTTCATAACACATGGTTGCAGAAAGGTCATTAGGTAACAATCACTAAGCAATGTCTGGTTGAATTTAAAATAGGAGGATATAGAGACGAAATTCTATGTGATGTGATTCCCATGGATGTATGTCATGTTTTGTTGGGAAGACCATGGCAGTATGACAAGAATGTCATTCATGATGGGAGAATAAATACCTATACTTTGGAGAAGAATGGTAGGACACACATGTTGTTGCCAATTGAAGAAAAGAAAGTGAAGGATGAAGCTAGCACGAGCATACTTCTCATGAGTGGGAAGGAACTCCTGAATGAAGTTAAGAAGGAACATGAGATGCAGTTTGTTGTAGTAAGGAAGCTGAGGGTTATCCTTACAAGTAGTTCAGTGAAAGACTTTCCTAACGAAATTCAAGAATTGTTAGAGAATTTTGCTAACATAGTAGTGGATGAGTTTCCAAGCTCATTGCCACCTATCAAAAGTATCAACCATCACATTGATTTGATAGCAGGAGAAATCCTACCTAATAAAGCCTCATATAGATTGACACCTCAAGAAAATGAGGAGGTGAAAATGTAGGTTCAGGATTTGTTAGACAAAGGATTGGTTAGAGAAATATAGAGTCCATGTGTAGTACCAACTGTATTGAGTTCGAAGAAGGATGGAAGATGAAAAATGTGTACAAACTCAAGAGCCATAAAAAAAATCACCATCATATACAGATTTCCATTGCCAAGGATGGATGATTTGATGGATTGTTTGAGTGGAGCGAACTATTTTTCAAAAATAGATTTGAAAAGTGGATATCACCAGATAAGGATGAGAGAAGGTGATGGATGGAAAACAACATTTGGCTCTAAAATACTGTGGTGCTCTACACAGATACATCCAAAATGAAATGGATTTTCTGGACATCTCATCACTCAATGCTTCTTATTGATATGTTGTTAAAATCGAGCAGAAATTTAAGCACCAGAATAAACAAGAGTTCGGTTCTACAAATCCACAACAACCAAAGTATGGCAAATATGGCCCTAAAAAACAGTCTCTTGAAAACCAATCCAAGCCACAGAAAAAAAAAGGGTCATGGGAAGACAAAGAAGGACACCGAAAAATGGTGTGATTTCCACAAAATCCCCTGTCACAACACCGATGAATGTCGCTCAAAACGGTCATTGGTGGCCAAAATCAAAGACAAGGAGTCGAACCCTAATTTAGAATCTGATTCAGAAAATACTGACAGAAGAAAAATTATCAACGCAGACCCCACTGCTATTGTCGCGACGAAAATAACTCAACTAGAAGAACCAACATATCTTGAAGAGGGGGAGCACCTTTTTCATTCATAGATGTGGGTAAAGGGGACCCCGCTACATTTTATTGTTTATAAAGGAAGCTAGAAGAACCTCATCTCAGCAGAGGTCGTCAAACAGTTGGGATTG
Source organism: Picea glauca (assembly GCA_000966675.3). NCBI lineage: Eukaryota > Viridiplantae > Streptophyta > Pinopsida > Pinales > Pinaceae > Picea > Picea glauca. The sequence goes on along the minus strand of JZKD02S1674145.1, from coordinate 217,755 downwards.
TCGACAACACCTCACCCACAACCATACAACATCGGGTGGCTTCACCAGGGACGAGATCTTTATGTTAGCCAATAGTGTCTATTGTCATACAACATCTATCCCTTCAAGGATGAGGTATTATGTGATGGTTCCCTGCTGGATTTCTGTGATGTTCTCTTGGACCAACCATATATGTGGAAGCGTCATGTTATCTATGAGTCTCGAACCCATAGTTTCATTGTTACTTTGGGGGGTCATCTCTACAGGTTACCAGATGTGGTTTCGAGTAATATCCCACCTAAACAGTGCCGCAAGGTAGTATATCATACTACAAAATTTAGCTTCTTCACAATCTGTTCAAAAGGTGAACAGAAGGATACTGCAACCACTACAACCTTGTCTCAAGCACCTTCTATCCAATAGAAGCAGGTCAAAAAGACTGCAACAAAGTGCAAATATTCTTTCTTCACACAAATATCTCATGTAGACATACTAGTTAAAAATGTCCAACCCTTCCAACCATAGGTTCCTGACAACCTTTAAAAAGCTAAGCAGCATAAGTTCTCCAACAAGGCAAGCAACTCATGAAGATGCAAATTCAACAAACTCTTTTCCCACTTCCCTGGGAAATCAACACAATGGAGAAAATTTCTTCCTAAGTATGGAGGATTGATCTAGGTGGATATCAGTGGCCACCCACCTTTTCCAACTAGCTCAAAATTGTTTTCTGACAATTTTGGTAATTTACTATTTTTAGTTGTTTTTAACTTCCGGGGCCATTTTCAGGGCCTAAATGAAGTTTTTTCAGGATCGAGTTTCTCAATGAAATAAAAAGGCTCTTATTTATCCCCCAAAATGAATCTCCTCGATGATACATTTCCAACAAGCTATCGTGTGCCCCAAACAGAGATCAGATGCCAAAGTTATGCCCCTGGGAAGTTGATACACTAAACTACCCAAAACGGGGTCCACACAACTACTGGCTTTTCATCTTCCGGGGTTAGGGTTTTTTATTTTATTTATGATAAAAATGCCTTTGGATCCTCATTTTAAAATCATCTTCTCGCAAATGAGATTAGCCGCCACATCTCTTCTCAGAGATAAGCTGCCACCATTCTAGCAAGTCTTTCACTCTGTATTTTTACAGCTCTGTACATTTTGCACATTAATAGAGATTTTGTATTATTGTATCTCTGTGTTTATGGTTGCATCTCTGGTACTTTTCTGTTATATTATTGGATATCCGTGATATCTCTGTACATTTCTTTATTATATCTCTGCTCTCATTTCGTGCCGAAAATAATCTGGATCAGTGGTAAACTTAGGTTAAAAAATGGAGAAGATTATTTCCCTATCCCCTAATTTGATGTCATTAAGACTTATGATAAACCATGACATGTTGAACACTTGACACATGATTTCATTTGGGATGGACACATATCGAATCTAGTGGTCAATACACATGCATAGTGGGATCCTCTCACACATGAATTCTCCAATGCAAGTGAGATCTATTCAATCACTTCGTCTCATGATCTTTCATGCAGATGGGATTATGGCCTTGAAAAATGAAGAATTGATGTTTATTGTGGGTTTGCAGTTTACAATTATAATGAAATTAGGTATCAATCGAGGTTCAACGTTTCTCTATGAATCATCCTTGTGGGATCCCAACTCCGAGGTTTGGTTGGATCTTTGAGATTTTAAATTTGGTTTGAGTGGAATTGGATAATTTTAATCATCCTCAGATTGGTAATGTGCTCCAAAACAACTCGGTTCCTCTAGATTTAGGGGCATTAGTGACCTTCCTGTGACTCTTCTGGTGACGATTTTTTGTGCATTTTTTGTGGTCCTCATATTTTCTTGGCCTCTATGACCTTTGTGCCCCCCCAATCTACTATCTTCAAGTATGTGGGTCTAATTTCAATTTGTCTCAGTGTTGGTGTTATTATCTAATTAGCTTTGGTCGATTTAGTGGTTTCTATGGCCCTCATTTAGTTGGTGATTGTTGTGGTTATTGTGACTCTCATCATGGTTGTGGATTCTATGTATTTTGTGGCCCCTTATTTAGTGCAATACAAGTCCATAGGGTTTCTCTCATTTCATGTCATCACTGGTAGGACAACTTGGAATAAAACAATATCATGCAGAAATTAATCTCTCTCCTTTTAGATGTTTAATAAAGATTTTAATTGTTCATTCATCATTGCCTATGCATGAATTAAACTGTGAAATTCAGTCAACCGCAACATTCACTCCAAAAATTTGGTACAGGAAATCACAAGGTGAAGTTGTTCACCAACATAAAATTTAGCTGTAACATTTTCACATTCACACCTAAATTTTCAAGGAACTTTTAACATAAATTTGAACTTATATTGCTCTCAAACATAGTCTATAATTATCTATGAACTTAACACTACAAAGATTTTAGCAAAATATACTTATCTAGAGCCATAAAGTGTTGTAATTGCTTAAAGGGGATCCATTTTCCACCCAACCATAGGTACATCAACTTCTGGAGTGGTTTATCATTGGCCACCCCCTAGCGAGATCATGATGCCCTAAGAGAGATTATTCCTTGTGTTCAACAAAAACCATGAATGGAGGTTGCTCTCCTCTTCCCATAGGAACTTGGAATACGTTTTTTCTCTCCACCAAGAAAGGGGGTTAGCAATGATTTATTCCTCAATCACCATCTCTCCCATGCATCATAATCTACATTCACATCCCCTTCAACAGTTATGCAACATCTTCCATTTTATTTAGGAATAGAAATATATACATTACCTTCTATAACAAAAGGTTCATCAATTTAAACATCCACACATAATCGATCTGCCAATATTCTGTTAGCAAACTATAGTTATATTTACAAGCTGGGGGAAACATGGGTATTAAATCTTGTCGATGGTTTAAGCTCTTATCGACTGCAATAAATTGCTTTGAGAGTGTGACCTAGAGTTTCACCCTTGCCCTATTTATTTCATTGATAGGTAACCTTCCACTCAACAAATGGAATTCAATCATTGGTCATTGGTTGAGTGGTTTCCCTTATGTTTGATGACAAGAACATTATTCACACATTGGGATTCATGCAGTACCTTGGATTCCATTTGTCCCAATTTGTGTTTTCCTCGCCTTTGTCGACAATCTTAATTATTGGTTGTTATTCAAAGGGTCTTTTTCATGCACTATTTACTTCTGGTGCACGACGTGGGATATGTACTTTGTGGTGGTCCTTTCAATATTTTTTCTGAGTCCTTCCAAATATTTGAACTTCTACTGCTCCTTGTGTTGGATGATGGGGGATTCCTTGATTCCCTCCTTCTAGCAGATCTCTTTCTATCGACTTTAGCACATCTTGCTTTAGGTCAAGGATCTAGAGTCATTTTTAGTACCTTGGGGCGTGTAGTCATCAATGACAGGTTTCCTCACTATTGACAGTGGGAATACATAAATGTCCCTTGATCGGTAGATTCTGTTAGCACTCGGTAAATTTCCTAGAGGTTGAAAAAAGAAGAAATTTACAAAGGTAACCTTAACCAACCACTTTTAAAGCTGGGATCTAGCCCTTCCAGCTCCAGAGAGGGATCTCTCTATAAGATTTAGCTTTGTTTGAAATATATTAGGCTAGGTAAAGGCACAAGTTTTGTTTTGTTGTAAAAGGTTTTTTTTTTAAAGTTGGTTGAAACAAATTACACATCCATTGGGCTATGGGGTCTGTATTTAATAAAATCCGAGACGCAACCAGAAACGCTGAAGAAAACTTTCACAAGGCGAGATAACAAGCTCACCGGATCTTTAATAATTTAAGTGATGGATAAAAGAAAAACAAGGAAAATAACTCCAATTAACAAGCACTTAAGAATCTCTTAACTGAAGATATTTAGAAGATGAACAATAAAATCTATAGAATCGGAAACAGGGTATCAAGGATAAATCCTGCAACATAACGCTATTCGTATAGTTTAGTTATAGAAAAACAAGATGATCACAAAGCAAGGAACATATAACTAAGAAAATCACATCACCGGTGAAACATGTGCAAGAATCCTGTGAAATGCCTCTTCTTTATTAATGGTGGATCTCGAAAAAAACGTTACATCTCGATAACAATCGGGTGTGCAAATCAACAACCCCCAATACATTGCAAAATGAAGTATTTATAAGACAAAATACATACGCTCCTGTCATAACTGATCAGGACGTGTTCATGCTATTTTTAGAAAAACTAACTCAACTAAGCAAAACCGTTTTGATGATTCATCATAACTGTATACTGAAATTCAGGGGTAGGCCGTTGGTGAGGTGCCTTCGCCACCTCTATTGACAGGACAACTGACTGGAAGTGACAGCTCATCTACTAATCTAGTAGATCACACAGTTCTTCCCATCTGATATGACCTGGCACTGTGATTTTAAGCAATCTCCGGTACACTTCTTCCATGTCTGTGTACTTAGCAAATGTAGGCTTGACGACGAAAATGTGCTTAATTTCATGCTGGATACTGATGTCCAACTGCAAGGCCTCCATGAAGGCTATTCCTGTGATGTTTGATTGGATTCCTGCGAATTTAGCACTGTCCTTGGACACTTCAATCAGCCTTTTCTTGTAATCGGGGAGCGTCATCAGTCTGTCGTTTATGACCTTCATGCCAGGCAGGCCTTTCCTTTGCAGAGCATCTATTTTGTGGAAAAACCTTTGCACTCCCTGATCCATGACTTGGATCTTCTCTTCTAGCTGAAGCATGAGACCTCTTTTGGTCAGAACTCTTTTCACTTCCAATATGGTCTCTGTCCTATCTTCAATTTTCAGCTCCTCGAGTTCCTCCCGTGTCTTAGAATTCAGGAACCTTATGATCTCATTGCCCTGGGCTGGCATGTCACCCAGTTCAGTCCTGATTTTCTCCACAGCCTGCTTGATCCTCTCGAGCAACTTGTTCTGTTCGAACATGATCTGAACCATTGGCCAGATTTCATTGATGGACTTGGAGATATCAGTCCACACGAGTTCTTTAACTTCGGCCAAGGTCTTTCCGACCAATGTCTGTTTCTGTAGCTGCTGCAGCTCCTTCCTTATCTGCTCGTTCACCTGCTTTTCCCTTGACAGACTTGTCTGAAAGGAAGTCTTCAGCTCCTGGAGATTTTCCAATTC
>JZKD02S1674145.1:173814-196707 GCA_000966675.3 Picea glauca | reverse complement strand
CCCCCCCCCTCCATTAAAGGCAGAAAGGAGGGGGGGTCCGGAATTCAACGTAGGCCGTGGATTAGCGCGCTCCTTTCTGAACTGTTCAGATCTGTGCAAAGATTATCGCGGATTCCGAAGCCCCCCCCCTCCGTTAAAGGCAGAATGAGCGGGGGGGTCCGGAATACTATATGCAACGTTGATCTGTCGCCGATGATCTGGGCCTTTGGAAGGTGAAAGAAACATAAGAAGGGGGCGGAAAATGCCATATGTAGGAAAACTTAGGATATGGAGATTCACATGGGTTTTCCTTCGATATTTCTCATATACACCACCAAGGGGACATCAATTCAATTACATTTAGGCATTGGAGTCATGGGGTAATATCTTTATTAATTTGGCTTCATTTTGGCAAGGGGGGCAAGGCAATCAATCTACGTCCTAACCTACTGTCACAAGACAATTGACCCAGATTAAACAGTTGGGTCAAGAGTTTATTCTTTCTAGGGGCTATCTGATCAGGATTAGATGGTCTGATCAGATTTATTCACTAGTTCTAACCTAGGGGCTATCTGATCAGGATTAGATGGTCTGATCAGATGCATTCACTAACCTATCAACATTGAAAATTTAAAAGAACTTGGCCATGCTTGAAAGGTATGACCAAGTTGCTATTATTGCATGGGGCCTTTGTTTCAATTCTTTTTAGCCCTCTTTTCTTTTTCTTTCTTTTTTATTTTCTCTTTTTCACAAATTATTTGAAGAATGAAATATGATTTGTCAACCAAATCACCAGATACAGATAATATCCAAGTCAAAAGATGATTTCCATAAATTATGGGGTGATAACAGATTCTACAAGGTGTTCCACATTAGATCCTTTATTCACACTTGTAATATTGTACTAGGTACCTTGATGCCCATTATCATTATTGGTGGATTGTCTCACATTTGTTAATGATATACATCAATGAACGATAATCAAATGGTGTCTCATTGAGTTCGAATCCAACACATCTATTTGTATAGTGCAGAATCGTACCATGGCGGTTGGGTTGAAGACCTCGATAATGTAGTAACATCACCTCTTTTATGTTGTTTCTCGAGTTGTGATTGGATAGTACCACTCCACACATTGGTACTCATGAAGGATCAATTTTTCATCTCTTACCCCAGAAATCCTTCATTGATTTTGATACATAGATCCATTGTGTATTTGTTCATGGCTAAGATATTTGTTTGACATGGATCCAGCATTTATATCTTCTATGGCCATGATCATTGCTATATATACATCTTACATGGATATGCAGTGTACTTGATTGGCAACCATGCTTATCATCACACCTGAGCATGGATATTCCTACCTCAGGAATTGAGTTGTTCTAGCTAATTGCTCTTGAAGACTTATAATGTATTTCAACCATCAGTTGCTCTTATGAACTCACGCATTAGGCGTCATCTGTTATAGAGTTAAATTCCACCTCTTAAGCATTGATTATCTTTTTGGCCTTATCCCTATCCTCCTTACAGAAAAATATTCCACATACCTCCTTGTGTCCTAAAAAACATATTTTGAAGGATGTATGTACCCCCACAACTATACAACTCATGTACAAGTGGGACCTTTAAAATAAATCCACGTACATTCTAATAAATGTTCAAAAAAATACAATTATGCCAAATTAATGATGAGTTATAGGATTGGCTAGTTTCCTGACTCCTTTTTCCTACACTCAATTATCTCTAACCAACTAGAGACCGCATAAAAAAAACATTTTCCTCATGGAGAAAGATAATGATACTTTGCACATTCAAGAAAACACTTATCCGACTACCTTGTTGTTGTTCATTAATAATACAAAAAACTCATTCCTTCGAAATGTATTAGGTTATTATTGTTCATATTTACAATTCTTTTGTATACATTTAAGTAGAATACTAATTACTTTGATCTTTTCTGTTATTTTTCATAGAACTAGCAAGTAGTTATTATTATAACTACCTTTCTGTATAGAAATAATTGTTGAAGGTTCTTGCAGGTTGTATAGAGACCATTGGGAAGGAGTGAAAGGAATCCACATTTTAAGAACAACGCTGAATGTTGGGATCCTCTTGAGTTGATTTTCCTCTTTCTTCCAACAACTAGTTATTTCCTTGAAATTCAGTTATTATATCTTAGTTTTGTATTCTATATGGATTGTACTTTGTAGATGGTCATTGGTAAGTTGCAGTGAGCCCACTACTGTAGGGTATTTTCCTCAAAATCAATCATCCTTCCCACTCCACATCCAACTTTATGTTTTCATTGAATGCATATTGAAATAGGTGCAAATAAATTAATTAAGATATGGGGATAAGGTAACTCACCCCATTTTAATTAAAACCCATATTTTAAGGAGGAGGCCACCTTGGCCTAATAGTAAACCTCTCGATTCATCTCTCTTTTTATTTGGTAGAGGAAAACCTTATTTATATGGGAGAGGATTTGTTTGATTCTTGAGATGAGAGAGCTCAATTTGTTTCCCCCTGGGTTTTTTTGATATATCATGGATTTCATAACCAACATAGAGTCCCCTAGTGCTATTAATTTTATGAAACCTTCTTCCTTTTTGATGTAGAGGGACCTACACAACAATTATTCCTCAAAAATATGGTTTCAGATGTTTCCAAGCCCCTAGGCATAATATACAACCTTGTTTCCTCTAGGATCATGGATTAAAAATTTGAAGGACATGGGGGTGGGATTTGATCCACTTATGTGTACACAAGTCATGATACGATTTAATATAATATCTCTATGTGCAACTAGACATTCGACCACTACCTTAAGGTGTTCCCATGGATATAGGAAAATACATCATGGGAATTGAAGCTTTCCCACTAGTGAAAACATCTTATCTACTCATGATGGATCTAACCCCTTTGGGCCTTAAAATTTGAAGGACATGGGGGTGGTATTTGATCCACTTATGTGTGCATAGGTCATGAAACCATTTAATAGAATATATCTGGGTGCAACCAAATGTTCAACCACTACCTCAAAGTTTCTCCATGGCTCCAATAAATCCCTCATGGGAATTGAACCTTTCCCACTAGTGAAAAAATCCTCGCTTTTCACTAATGGATCCAATCCCTTTGGGAAACTAAATTTGAAGGACATAGAGGTGGGATTTGATCCACTTATGTGTGAATAGGTCATGATCATTTAATATAATCTATCTAGGTGCAACCACACATTTGAACACTACCTCAAGGTGTCCCCATGGCTCCAAGAAGCTTCTGATGGGAATTAAACCTTTCCCTCTAGTGAAAAAATACTCGCTTTTTGTGAAGGGATCCAACCATTTTGGGATATTAAATTTGAAGGACATGGGAGTGAGATTCGATCCACTTATGAGTGCATGGGTCATAATACCATATTTAATATAATCTCTTTGGGTTCAACCAACATTTGTATATTTACTCAGGGTGACCCTCTGGCTCCAAGAAAACCCCTAATGGGAATTGAAGCTTTCCTAATGTTAAAAAACTTCTCTCTTTTCACCATTGGATCCAACCCATTTGGAATTTAAAATTTTGAAGGAAATGAGGTTGGGATTTGATCAACTTATGTGTGCACATGTCGCGAGACCATTTAATATAATCTCTCTAAATGAAACCACATATTTGACCAATATGTAAAGGTGTCCCCATGGCACCATGAAATCCCTCATGGGAATTGAATCTTTCCCGCTAGTGAAAAATGTCTCTCTTCTAACCAATGGATCCAACCCCTTAGGAGTTAAAAATTTGAATGACATGGGGTGGGATTTGATCCACTTATGTGTGCACAAGTCATGATACCATTTAATATAATATCTCTAGGTGGAACCACACATTTTACAACTACCTCATGGTGACCCCATGGATCTACGAAAATACCTCATGGGAATTGAACCTTTCCCAATGGTTAAAATATCCTCACTTTTAACCATTGGATCCAACCCCTTTGGGGTTAAATTTGAAGAAAATGGGGGTGGAATTTGATCCACTTATGTGTGAAAAGGTCATGATACCATTGAATAAAATATTTTTGTGTGCAACCACTCATTTTACCACTACCTCAAGGTGTCCCCACGGCTCTAGGAAATCTCTCACTAGAATTGAACCTTTCCCATTTGTGAAAAACACCTTGCTCCTCACCAATGGACACAACCCCTTTGGTTTGTTTCCAACAAATTTGAATGACAATGAAGTTTTCCATTATTATGTGGATGTTATAGGTATGAAATAACACAATGTAGGTGATGAATTACTAAATCAAGAATCCAATGAGGAATGATCACAACTATTGAAGGATCATCATATTCAACAAAGCACTAGACCAATACTCATATAATTCCTAAGGTTTATAGTGGAGAGAATGATTGATAAATAAGGGACGAGATCATAAGATTTTATTAAATTATGTGGTGGTTCATAGTTACTAAGTCCAAAGGATTATATCACACTCTTGGATGAGGTAGAGAAAAATAAAAACAAGATGTTGGAATTGAAACAACAGGAGAAGGATCTTGCAAATGAGAAGAGGGAAACAAGGATTGTTGTAGTAGAATAATGAAAGTGGAAAATGATTCAAAGAGAAAGGGAAAGGAAAGGAAAAGAGAAACAAAATAAAGTGGAAAGGCATGAAAAAGACCAATGGAAGGAATTATAGAAACTTCAAAAGGAGTAGTGGAGTAGGGAGGAGATTAACATGACTACAAATGAGATGGAAAAAAGGAGAATGTTGACCAATTGAATTGATCAAATTGTATATAATACATGATTATAGAAGGAATGATAAACATTTATATCCCCCACTATATTCCAATTGCAACACCTCCCCCCTCTCTTCCTACTAGTTCAGGAGCCAATCCGATATCTTCTTTTCAAGCACCTTCCATTCTTATGGGGGTATTGAGCACAATTCAAAACCATAGTTTTCATATTCCTACTTGGATGCAAGTAGGGATGTAGCATAGATAAAATGAAATAAACTCAACCTACTTGGATCAAGAAATGAAGGAAAATCAACATACTCGAACAATGAATTTACTCATGATCCTAAAGAATGAATATGTTTTCAATTTAACCTAACCACATGCAATGTAAATTTTGTTACAAAGGATTTATTTTTATGTTCATCTAGTTTTCCTCAAACAAAACCTGAAGTCTTGATTAGTATGTATTTAAGCCTAAGTTATAAGTGCATTTTCATAATGAATTCCTGGGTCTTATTTTTCTCTTCAATTTGAGAAATTTTATTTTCAGATTACAAATCCCAGGGAAACCAACACTTACTTCCCCTCATTTCATGGATGGTACCTAGGGTAGACCCTGGAATCTTCAGGGCACAAAGATGGTCAACAAAAAGGCTTGAGGCCATTACAACAATATACTCATTATGAGCTCAACATGTAAGTTACGAGAATTGAACCTAGGTGGGAAGGATAACAATCTTTGCTCCCAATGACCTAAGTTAAACCCAATTGACAGACTCTTCAATTTGAGGCATTATGTTTGTATAATATCAATATAAATTAAATTCTAGTTTCCTTTCCATTACACAACTCTTAATTACAACCCAAACAACATATACATACTAAACATCAACTAATGGAATTACATACTAAAGTAACTGCATACACATTGGAATTGTTGGAATGGAAAATAACTCTATTTCTAATTTAATTACATACATGCTAGAATGATTGTAATTACAAATAGCTATATTACTAATATAAATAGTTGAAATTGTAAATAGTTATGCAACTGATGTTCTTTATCTTTGATCTAATGTTGATTGTAGGCTTCGTTTACACTCTTCCTATTTCAAGATTTTATTATCTTGATTTTGTCTCATAAAATATGAGGGAATGTATTATATAGTAAGGGGTTGTAGTCTATATTGGTATTGAATATTTAATTTTCCCACAATCAATATCAAGTCTCCTTTTCCAAATGGTTATCCTTATAAATAATGTCTAGGATTGTGGCACCTATGGTTACTACTAACTTTCACTTTTTATTCAATGTATCAAGTGAATCAAAAGGGTTTGCTTCTACTTCAACCTAAGTACTCAATCCTTAGTGATCCACTATTTTCCTTAAATGAATAGAACACATAAGATTGACACCTTGTGGATGGAATGGAATGACATGTGCATACATTTCAAGCCATAAATAACCACAGCCTAAAAATTTATCTTTCCACTATGAATTATCATGAAATAATGTCAAAAGGAATGAACTTTACCACCTCTAGAATTTCTACATGTATCTCATCTTTGAACCAAGATAATGATATTATAAAGGAGCCATCGACATTAGAAAATTTCACTCATACTTGAAGTAATTTTACAATAAAACCCTCACTAGCCCCAATTCCCAATGAAATAAAAAGCAATGGAAAGATCAATAAGTCACAAAAGGAAACATTAAGTCGTCCTACAGAGCTTGAAGGAAGACAACATTATATGCAAAAAAGGAGCAAGAATAGAATACAAATGTAACCAAACCCACAATAATTACCATGAAGAATGTAATGTGCTGAAAAATGTATTTTGTGTTCATACGATGGTAGGATTGAAATCCTATCACATAAATATGCTTCCTTCCCCCAATTTATCCTAATTCAGAGTCTCTTCATATATTCAACTAGACTAGAAATTTACCTCTTCTTTTTCACACTAGAATGAGTGGAAAAAGCCAAAAATGTGTACCAGAGACTAAAACAAAATTTTCCCCTCTCCTTTTGCCACTTGACAACTTGAATGGGAAAACAGAGAGGCATGTCCCACCCACCAAAAGGCTGGACAAGGATGAGGGTGATAGCTTTTATTGAATGCATTGAAGGAATGACTAGAAACGAAACAATGCTAGATTGTGAGACAAATAACCACACATTCTATCATATTGAACTAAAAACTCACCCAAACATACAAAGGCAAGGTCCCTCCATTTCCATTTCAAGGTGTAGAGACCACTCCACTACTAGGCATGAAATGAATTACACAGGAGAGGGAGATGCCTAATCAAATGTAATTACACAGGAAGGAGAAATGATGTGAATTACACAAGAAGGAGAAACGATGCAACAAAGTGTGAAGTCAATATCACAACCACCCTAATGCAGCCTTCTTGCCATGTAGATGTTGCAATGTGCCATGTTATCTCACCCATGAGGGAAATTGGACTGTGGTAAAGAATATACACCACTAGGTAAAGAAGATACACCACTAGTGGTGTCCCTCCCATAGTCATTTCTAGTGAAATCAACTTCTTTGTAAGATATATATAGTGGATTTTTAAAATTATGTTTCATAGAAATGCTGAAATGTTCAATTTGAATGCTCTTAGAATAACATTCTTTTACACGTGGTAATGAAATTGTCAATGAATGAATTTTTACAGTTAAAAAACTACCCTATAGGAATACCTTAAGAATAAAAAATACCTTGGGAATAAAAAATGACAAATAAAACTCACCTAAAATTGGTTTGGAGGCCTACCGCTCCACTACCTACTGTTCTACTCAGGACGACATAGTCTACCACGACAGGTATTCAATGCAGCGAGTCTCTGCACCAGAAAACAAATATTTATATTTGACATTAGAAGCATCATCCGTATAATCCACGTCAATTAACAACCTTTTCTAAGAAAAAATATGTTCTTTCCATTGTTATAAATTCGATAACGAACGTTGTTGACTTGGGTAGAGCCGTGCTCCGCATTGCATTTGGCTGCAACCTCTGAGGTGGCGCACATAGGCTGCGCAGATATGTATAAAGATGGCACATGCAAAGAGAAAATGAGAAACGACAGAAGTATGAGAAAACCAACATTAGTATATGCACTGGTTTTTCTCTTTCAGGTGTTGTCTGCGACCATTGGCTGCCATGCGCTCGCGCTCGCCAACGTTGGTAAGTTATTTTTCAATTATGTTGAGAAAAATGATCGCAATTTATCCTTTTGTTAATTTAACATTCTCCGGGCACTTGTGGTTGCAAGAAAACTAGATCTCCAAATGAATATGGGCCTGGCGGATCAATGGAGTTGGCAGGGCAGAAAGATAACAGAAGAAAGCCATTTTTATTGTTAGATAAATTATTTCCAATAAAATTTATAACTTTTATTGTTAGATAAATTATTTCCAATAAAATTTATAACTTTTATTGTTAGATAAATTATTTCCATTTTTAGTTACAAATTTTAACATGTTAAACATGGTTTAGCTTTAACTAGTTTGATTACAAATTTTCAAAAACAAAAACCTATATCATTTTCCTCTTTAACTAGTTTGATTACAAATTTTCAAAAACAAAAACCTATATCATTTTCCTCTATCTTGTATTTCCTAGCTATGCCTTTGTCTACCATTTCTCCATGTTTGCATGGAAAGTCCCCTACATTCGTGGGCTAACTGAAATAGATCAAAACCATAAAAGACAAGCAAATTCCAACAACAAAGATTCTATAACTAATTCAATCGAATTAAAAAAATTCCATTGGAGGGAGAAAGATAAACATATTGGTAGTCCTACATTTGGTGTAGATCCAAATTCTGGAACCCTTTCTCTCCTTCCTGATAGCTTCCTCTGCAACCTACAAAAACTCAAACATACAAGTCTACGAGGAGAGGTAGTTATACTAATAACTAAATCGTTAGTTCAATTAATTACAAAATAAATTCAATGCAACTAGTGTTCTAAATAGCATATATCAAATAATTGCATATTAAACATTGAGAACACAACATTTCGAAGGAATGCATATCTTATAAATATTCAATGATTTGGAAATTGCACTGTATACTTGTACTGTTGTGGCACTGCCCTGTCAAAAGGAATCTAGGTCCCTCCTCCTTAGTTGATCCTATCATGAGTTATTAACCTTTGATTCATCAATGCACTTAAGGAGGATTCAATGAGGTTCATAGTCAAATAGAAAGGTGCTCAAAGAAAAACTGGAAACAAGGGTTTCCAGGTCAAGAACCAGTAGAAAATGGGAGGTTTATGGGCTTGCAAACATGAAGGGGATAACCAATATATTTTTTTCTTTGATATGAACTTAATCATTCCCTTTCTCCTTTGACCAAATTCTCTATTTAAGCCATCTCTAGTTGGTTAGAGACGGTTGAGTACAGGTAAACAGATTTAGGCAACTAATCAAACCTGTAACTCAACTTTTAATTAGGAAAACATAATTTTTTAAAGAATTTATTAATAGGAAACGACTTTCCTTTGAGAAAACCACATATATGCATGTTGTGTAACTGTCAAGGTGCGTACGAGTTCCAAAAAAGTATTGTTTGGAAGATCTCAAGGAGATATGGGGAAGAGGTGTCAAGATATGGGGAAGAGGTGTCTACAAGTAGGATATGGACTAGGCCAATAATATCATCAATGCTTCAAAGGTTGCAATTGATGTTATAACATATTCCCCCTAATGTGTGAGGTCAAAGAAAATTGATGGTCACAATACATTCTAAGTCTTAAAAGAGAAGTAAGCCATGGTGAATGTCACCAAAATCCAATCTAAGAACAACAACCAATGACATAAATAAATTAGAATACTCAATTCCCAAGGAGGGCATACCCATTCTCAAGTGTGATTACACGCATGGACGCCAATCAAGTATACTGTGAATTCATGAAGAATGTATATATATAAAAAAATGATCATGGCCATGAAAGAGATACATAGTGGATCCATGTCAAACAAATATCATAGCCACAAAAGAGATACATAATGGATCTATGTCTCAGAATTAATGAAAGAATATATGGAGGCAAGAGTTGGATGACTGATCCTTCACAAGTACCGATGTGATGAGTGGTATTGTCCAAAAGCAACATAAAAAAGGGGTGATGCTACTACATTCTCAAGGTATTCAAATCAATTGGTGTGGTATGAGTCTACACTATGAGAATAGATGTGTTGAAGTCGAACACAATGAGACATCATTTGATTACTGGTCATTGATGTATACCGTTAACAAATGTGACACAACCCACCAATAACAATAATGGGCGTCAAGGTAGCTAGTACAATCCAACAAGTGTGAATAGAGGATATGATGTTGAACACCTAGTAGAATATATTGATTAGGAACATTGATATATTCCCACTATAAATAGCGAGGGAATCTACCAGTAATAACTGCAATCCCCAAGGTACTAATAAGGACTTTAGATCCCTATCCCAGAGTAGGATGTGTTGAATTCAATAGGAATAGATATTTTGGAAGGAGGGAATTAAGGCATCCCCCATCAACCAACATATGGAGTAGTAAAAGGCCAAATATTTGTAAGGACGTGGACAAAAGATTGAAAGGACCACCACAAAGTACATCTCTCATGTGCACCAGATGTAAATAGTACCCGAAAGAGACCCTTTGAATAACATCCAATGATGAATACTTCCAACAAATGCGAGGAAACCGCCAATGGGGACAAATTGAATCCAAGGTACTACATGAATCCAAATGTGTGATTATGTTCTTGTCGTCGAAAAAAATGGAAACCACTGAATTAGTGACTAATGATGGAATGCCATCTTCTGAGCACAAGGTCACCTATCAATAATGTAAATAGGGCCAACATGGGACTCTAGGTCAAACTGAGGGGCAAAATAATGATACAATATGTGACTTAGACAACATGAAATAAAGATGAACATTGACACATTGACATAAGGATTTGATGCAACAATAGATTCTCCATAGTGACTGGAAGAATAATTAGCTAGAGGAGTAAAAACTATGTGTAACTGGTCCAGTTTCCTAAATTCATACTAACCCGAATTGTTGAGACTAGACTAAATATGTTGTTCTTTGTTTAGAGGTGACTCGATTGCTACCAATAATGATAAAGAAGACTTATTCCTGCACTATTTTTTTATTATTTTGTTTTTTGGTCATTTTCATATTGGAAATCCTAAAAAAGAATAAAAGAACGCTAGAATACACAGAGGAAACAAGTGTCGCAGGAAAGAAAACTAGTTCCAAGTGCAAGGAAGATACCTATGCTCAATGGAAGGAAGCATGTGCAGGATAGGGAAACTCAAGGGAATGTTTCCTCCTAAGGTACATGTATCAAATTGCAAAGGAAAAAATTACAGGAAATTAACTGATGAGAATGCATAATAAAATGGTTAAGCAACAACAAGTTGAAGATGGAATTAGGATAAAAAACGCAAGTAGTAAATATGCAATGCAGTTACAACCTAAAAACAAAAGTATGTGAGCCCCATGGGAAAATATCCAGAATAATATTGAGAATAATATGACGTTTCAATGTAATATCATGGCAGGACTAACAGGTATCCTAAGCCTAAGAAACACTTCATCATGGGCACCAACATGAAAGGAAAGGTGTTATCTAGGATGTCCATGATGGTAGGATCTACCACAAACAAAAGGACACTTAAAATCGGCTGGAAAGGTTCATGTTACCAGTAATGGGGTTGACCCTAAGGAAAATGTATAATAGGTCATTGATAATGAAAAATTCAAGGTGGAATAGACCTACCCTATATGCTAGTGATGAAAACATTACCTGAAAAGAGTCAAGAAAATACGGACCAACAGGCATGAAAACGTCATTTTTAATCATTTTCCTTGCAAAATATAAGTTCAAGTGGTCATCTTGTACAAACATTCTGGTCCATTAGGTGTTTTAAATGACAAACATGGAAAAACTAAATGGGGAAAAATTCATTATACTATTGAAAAATGACACAAAAACATTTCATTATGAGTTTTTTACCAAATTGGGTCATTTTTGGGGAAAAATTACCCAAAAAACCTTATGAAGTGTTCTGATGCACTGCGCGGAATGGAAACAAATCTAAAAGCGACCAAATTTTAGGCCAATTTCAAATTTTAATCATGTGAAAATGAAATAAGGTAACACAAAATTTATCTAGTATCTTTTATCCCAAGGAGACATGATTCCACCGAAGAGAATAAATGAAAATTCATGGTATTTTCCAAAATTTTGAAATGTTTGGAATCTACCAGTGGATCTATCGAACTAACTATAGAGCATTGCAAATGGCACAACCTTAGAAGTAGAGTGAGCATTGATTCTTGTATAAGAGTTTGGAAGCACACAATGAAGTGTAATAATGAAAATCAGCTTGGTAATTTTTTATTTATTTTACCCTGCCGCAGTGTGTCGAAGAGGGATATGCACTAGGGCATCATGTATACACGCACCAGGGTGATTTGTTCGATGCTATGTATTTTTTTGTATATAATGGATAACAATGTACCTTACTAGTTCAGAACTAGGGAATACGTTTTATGTGTGCACCGGGGCATAGGGACATTATAGGAACACTGGTAAAAAAGCCTCCACAAAAATCTACAGTCGCTCGCCTCCGCTATAAACAGAGAAGGGATAATTGTTTTGGGGAGGTTCCGTAAAAGCCTCCACCGCAAGGTGTTCTCCTTGAAGTGTCATGGTAAGGGTAGAATCAAAATCCCACGTAGACCAAGTGAACTAATCGAATTCCTCTATTGAAGGATAAATGAGATCAATGTCTGCTAAGGCCCTTTGAATGGCCTGATAGAAATTTTTCTCTACATGCAATGGCATACACATCCTTCCATGTCCATTTTCCTCTGTCTAGATAGAAGGTTCTAGTAAATTCAATGGATCTTCAAAACAGGATGTTATGAATAAATGTTCCACGTTCGTGAATTTGGTAGCAGTTGATGAAACTACATACACAGGGATAGAGTCAATGTAAGATATGGGTGATGGGAGATTGAAAGTTTCCATAAGGGTAGGGTACATTTCCACACCCACATTTTAACATACCCTTACAAAATTATCAATCAATGGGACATTAGTTTTCAGAGACATAGCTGGATCATGTCTACATAAAGACAACTAATCAATAATAATGATCTTCCCTTCAAGAGGGAAATAGATCAAGAAGAAAACCAGTGATACCATAACAATCATTCTATACGCCCAACTATGACCCAAGAGGAGATTGTAATCTAAGGGGGCGTCGAGAACCTCAACCTCTATGGGCATAACTTTTCCCCCTAGCTGAATGGGAAATGATGGAATCATTTTTTGAGGCCTAAAAGAATGCATGCCAAAGGATTTTAGCATTGTTGGTGATGGGATGATATTAGGGGAGCCAAGGGCTCACTAACATGACAATGACATGATGCACATAGAAGTTCCTTCATCCATCACTGTCCTGAAAATATTTGTTCTGCAAGATAAAACTTGTATCTAGAAAGTGACATAATGTAGAAGACATGACTTTAGGTTGTTAGTAAAAAATGTTATCAACTGAAAGTCATTGGAATCAAAAGCATTGATTGCCAATAGAAATTTATTACACTACAAAGTAAAGCACTAGAGGACCTCCAAGGAAGACATGACACAAGGAGCTTGCGATAAATCTTCAACCATGTTATAGTTTTGGGAAGCCTTGGCATTAGGATAATGCATCAATTATCTTAACATTCCTTTTGGGAGATGTGGCATTATATCAATTGCCAGTTTCTCAATATCTAGATGGTTTATCATTCTATATGTAGATGTCTCTTTTCCTTCAACACAAATTTCAGGAGCATCATAATTATGAGCTCAAGTCTGGATGCCAACATCATTTTCACACATGAAAACATTAAATGGGTTTCCCCCTTGTTGAGGGGCTTTCTGATTTCCCCCTTGTGGAGGTGAAGGGATTTTGTCACTCCAACCACCATCAACTGGCCTTGGGGAGAAAATTGGTTAGTCAACACATAGAGTTATTGAAGGGTATCTCATTGTGCCAACAATCATTGGGCCTCCTCAAGTTCGGGGCATTGATGGGTTAGATGGTCTACCTTACAAATATTGTAGGAAAGATTGACCTTCTTATTTTATTTTTTCCCATACTAGCATTGTTATTATCCATGTTATTCCCTCTCCCCCCTTCTTATTCTTGTTCTTGTTCTTTCCTCCAAGTTGTTGGTTACCCTTGGGGTTAAATTTCTGAATTGTATAGACATTGGAGGATTGAACAGGGGAAGAGGTATAAATATTACCTTGTGGAGCTATAGGTGAATGTAAATACATATGGCTCATATGGCTCATCACCTAACTTTCCACGACATTCCATGGGACCAACCATACCATTGACATGTGGTCCAGGATTTCATTTTGTGGGGTCGATTTCCATCCTTGGTGCATTAGGTAGAATCTCGTAGAGAACCTTGGATTGTGAATATACCAAATCCAACTATTGGGATCTTAAATGTGTCATAGGAAACGAAAAAAACACTTTTGAATGGGGACTGGGAAAAACTACAATTAACCAGGTAGAGGCTCTTGCTTTGTACCAAGGATTGAGGATCATTGACAATAGGCCATGCAAGAATCTAATTTTTATAGGGAACTCGACTTTAATCATTAAAATAATGACCAAATCTTTCCATGCGAGTAATGGTGCTCTAATTAGAACACTCTCTCAAATCAAAAGAGAAGTCTCCAGGTTTGAGAGTGTTGAAATTTATCTTGTCCTCAAGGCTCTCAATTGGCAAGCCGATACATTAGTTAATAAATAAAATTAATTGGATTGTGGTAAACTTAGGTTAAAAAATGGAGAAGATTATTTCCCTATCCCCTAATTGTATGTCATTAAGACTTATGATAAACCATGGCGTGTTGAACACTTGACGCATAATTTCATTTGTGATGGACACATATCGAATCTGGTGGTCAAGACACATACATAGTGTGATCCTCTCACACATGAATTCTCCAATGCAAGTGAGATCTATTCAACCACTTTGTCTCATGATCTTTCATGTAGGTGGGATTATGGCCTTGAAAAATGAAAAATTGATGCTTATTGTGGGTTTGCGGCTTACAATTCTAGTGAAATTAGGTATGAATCGAGGTTCAACATTTCTCTATGAATCATCCTTGTGGGATCCCAACTCTGGGTTTTGGTTGGC
Source organism: Picea glauca (assembly GCA_000966675.3). NCBI lineage: Eukaryota > Viridiplantae > Streptophyta > Pinopsida > Pinales > Pinaceae > Picea > Picea glauca. The sequence continues at coordinate 181,730 of JZKD02S1674145.1, read as the reverse complement.
TCTTCGATATTTTAACTCTAGTTTGAGTGGAATTGGATAATTTTTAATCAACCTCAGATTGGCAATGTGCTCCAAAACAACTCAGTTCCTCTAGATTTGGGGGCATTAGTGACTCTTCTATGACTCTTCTGGTGACGATGGTTTGTGTAGTGTTTTTGGTCCTCATTTTTTCATGGCCTCTATGACCTTTGTTCCCCCCCAATCTACTCTCTTCAAGTCTATGGGGATACTTTCAGTTTGTCTCAATGTTGGTGTTATTATCTAATTAACTTTGGTGGCTTTAGTGGTTTATGTAGCCCTCATTTAGTTGGTGATTGTTGTGGCTCTTGTGACTCTCATCATGGTTGTTGCTTCTATGTATTTTGTGGCCCCTTAGCCAGTGCAATACAAGTCCATAGGGTTTCTCTCATTTCATGTCATCACTATTAGTGCCATCCTTTTTTGAAGGTAAGTGGTCAAACCTCTATTATTGGCCTTCTTGGGGTGTTAGATAATGATTTTAGAAATTCTAGACTGCATGTGGCTAGTGATAAAAAAGGGTTGTCTTTGGGTTTATGTTGAGATATCTTAATGGATCATGGGCATGTGGGATGGTTCCCTTTGTGTGAGACCTAAAAAATTCAGTGAATTCTAAGAAGGCATGATTTTTACCTCAATCTCATCTTTCTAAGATAATATGTAATCTCAAGAAGCTAATAGGGATATTGAAGTTTATTGATGGATACCCTTCACCACCAAAAACAACAAATTGCAGATTTGCAGGCTAAATGGGCAGTCCTCAAACAAACGATTGATGGCCTAATTGGAATTAACTCCATATCTCAATCAATGACTAGATTGTTGATTGGGTCAGGGAGGGATAAGAAGCATGAAACTATGCAACAACAAGAGGACAAGGAGATGTTGAACGTGGACCAAAATTATATAAAAAATGAAGTGCAACAAAAGGAAACCTATAGTTAATTTGGTCTCATCCAATAATATTTTATGTATTTTAAAGTTTGTTTGTTGTTAATATTTTTTTGTGTGATTGTACCCTTGGACTAAATTTCATAAATCATTTTTGAACAAATGTTATGCAGTATTAAAATATCAAATCCAATCTTTGAACATACTTTAGACAATTTTGTTGAATAATCTCTTTATATGTATTTTGTGCCCATATCTTTTCAACACAATATCTACATATTTGATTTACCTTTACTTCATCTTCCTTTTTTATCTCCATCTCAAACCACTATACTTAAGTTATGATCTTCCTTTAGTTTCCTATTTCTTTTAAGTTTCCCTCTTTTCCCTTTTTAACTAAAACTGAATTTAGCAAGTGTAGAAAACAACCATTTACCCCTTTTTCTTTTTAATTAAAAATTAAATTAACATATGTAGATAAAACAATCATTTCCCTTTTAAAATTTTAATCCCCCATTGTAATTTGATTTTAATAATTTAATTGAATTTATTACCCCCTTCTTGTTACATGTTTAATTATGATTATTATTTATGATTAAATGTGTTACTTAGACCTAGATTTTAATTTCACTAGACTGGACAACATTTTTATCAGGGAATTTGTTTTTAAAACTTACTTATCAAATCATTCATTTTAAGGTCGACTAGGTTTATTCACTTACCCATTGAAATTGTGACATGCCCTTCAGGATGCACTAGGTGCTCCAAGGGTGGCATTCTCCTTTTCCATTTTCCTTGCGCGAGGTTCCCTTCAGGACGCACTATGTGCTTCAAGGGTGCCACTCACCTCTTTCCGTTTTCCTTGCGCGATGTGCCCTTCAGGACACAGTACATGCTCCAAGGGTGCCACTCTCCTCTTGATTGACTTCACTCTCCTCTTGACTGACTTGGTATACATCAAAAAACCCTAGAGTCAATACTCTGCTAGGTGATCTTGTGGGAGACTAAGGGCCTCTAAGGAATAACACCCTTTCTTTATTGCGCGCCCCTTAGAATCATCGTGAGCGACTGTCGCAGTCTGCCCTCACGTAATCATGGGTCTTATCGAAATAGGTAATCGTTAACCTACAGTTTGAGCCACGACAAGAGTGCTAGTAGGATGTGGTAGCGCTGCTGCCCACACCTCTCCCTCAAAGTCTCTGGTTATCGTGCGTGATCCCTCTACTCCACATGTGAGTCTGGTCAGAAAGATATCGTCAGCCTGCATCATCAACGAATCATGTCAGTAATAATAATCAATCATCATAACATCTAATCAGATGTACCTATGTCATATCAACAACAATCAACCAAACAGTCCACTCCCTGACTCGATTTGTAGTCCAAGGGGTTTCATTGATGCCTCTGCATCCTCAAGGTCCAAAGTCTTTCACACTCAAGAGAATCAAGTCAATAGCACCTGTCTATATCAATACAAAAAAATAACATATCACCATATCCATAATGCCTCACAATCATAATCAAACGGTCAATAGTATAATAATCTGGATCACTTGCAAGCAAGTGTCCTCAAAGAATAAGTTCTCTCAGTGCACGCAAGAGCGATATGTTACAAGAAGGGTCATGGGAAGACGAGGAAGGACACTGGAAAATGGTGTGATTTCCACAAAATCCCCTGGCGCAACACCGATGAATGTCACTCAAAACAATCATTGGTGGCCAAAATCAAAGATAAGGAGTCGAACGCTGATTCAGAATCCGATTCAGAAAATACTGAAAGAAGATAGATTATCAACGCAGACCCCACTGTTATTGTCGTGACCAAAACAATTCAACCAGAAGAACCAACATATCCTAAAGAGGGGGAGCACCTTTTTCATTCACGGATGTGGGTGAAGGGGACCCCACTGCATTTTATTGTTGATAGAGGAAGCCAGAAGAACCTCATCTCCGCAGAGGTCGTCAAACAGTTGGGATTGTCTACAACACCACACCCACAACCATACAACATTGGGTGGCTTCGTTAGGGCGAGATCTTCATGTTAGCCAACAATGTCGATTGTCATACAACATCCATCCCTTCAAGGATGAGGTATTATGTGATGTTTCCCCATTGGATTTATGTGATGTTATCTTGTACCAACCATATATGTGGAAGCGCCATGCTATCTATGAGTCTCGACCCCATAGTGTCATTGTTACTCTGGGGGTTCATATCTACAGTATACCAAAGGTGGTTTCGACTAATATCCCACCTAAACAGTGTCGCAAGGTAGTATCTCATACTACAAAATTTAGCTTCTTTACAATCTGTTCAAAAGGTGAACAAAATGATATTGCAACCACTACAACATTAGCTCAAGAACCTTTTATCCAATAGAAGCAGGTCGAAAAGACTGCAACAAAGCACAAAGATTCATTCTGCAAACAGAAATCTCATGTAGCCAAACTGGTTAAAAATGTCCAACCCTTCTAGCCACAGGTTCTTGACAACCTTCACAAAGCTAAGCAATGCAACTTCTCCAACAAGGCAAATAGCTCATCAAGATGCAAATTCAACAAACTCTTGTCCCTCTCCCTCGGGAACTCAATGCAATGGAGACCATTGATTCCTAAGGAGGGAGGATTGATCCAGGTGGATATCGATGGCCACAGACCTTTTCCAACTAGATCAAAATAGTTTTCTGACAATTTTGGTAATTTACTATTTTTAACAATTTTTAACTTTCGGGGCCATTTTGAGGGCCTAAATGAAGGTTTTTCAGGATCAAACTTCTCAATGATAGCCAAAGGCTTTGATTGATTCTCCGAAATGAATCTCCTCGATGATACCTTTCCAATGAGCTATCGTGCACCCCAAATAGAGATCGTATGCCAAAGTTACGCCCCTGGGAAGTTGATTTCACCAAACTACCCAAAAAGGGGTCCACAAAACTGTTGGCTTTTCATCTTCTGGGATTAGGGTTTTGGATTTTATTTATGATAAAAATGCCTTTGGAGCCTCATTGTAAAATCATCTTCTTGTGAATGAGAGTAGCCGCCACATCTCTTCTCAAAGATAAGCTGCCACCATTCTAGCAAGTCTTTCACTCTATATTTTTACAGTTCTGTACATTTTGCACATTAATAGAGATTTTGTATTATTGTATCTCTGTGTTTATGGTTGCATCTCTGATACCTTTATGTTATATTATTGGATATCCGCGATATCTCTGTAAATTTCTTTATTATATCTCCGCTCTCATTTCGTGCCGAAAATAATTTGAATCAGTGGAAAACTTAGGTTAAAAAATGGGGAAGATTATTTCCCTAACCTCTAATTTGATGTCATTAAGACTTATGATAAACCATGACATGTTGAACACTTGACACATGATTTCATTTGGGATGGACACATATCGAATCTGGTGGTCAAGACACGTACATAGTGGGATCCTCTCACACATGAATTCTCCAATGCAAGTGAGATCTATTCAACCACTTTGTCTCATGATCTTTCATGCAGGTGGGATTATGGCCTTGAAAAATGAAGAATTGATGTTTATTGTGGGTTTGCAGCTTACAATTCTAGTGAAATTAGATATGAATCGAGGTTCGACGTTTCTCTATGAATCATCCTTGTGGGATCCCAAGTTTAGGGTTTGGTTGGCTCTTCGAGATTTTAACTCTGGTTTGAGTGGAATTGGATAATTTTTAATCAACCTCAAATTGGCAATGTGCTCCAAAACAACTCGGTTCCTCTAGATTTAGGGGAATTAGTGATTCTTCTGTGAGTCTTCTGGTGACAATGGTTTGTGTAGTTTTTGTGGTCCTCATTTTTCCATGGCCTCTATGACCTTTGTGCCCCCCCAATCTACTCTCTTCAAGTCTGTGGGGCTACTTTCAATTTGTCTCACTGTTGGTGTTATTATCTAATTAGCTTTGGTGGCTTTAGTGGTTTCTGTGGCCCTCATTTAGTTGGTGATTGGTGTGGTTCTTGTGACTCTCTTCATGGTTGTGGCCTATATGTATTTTGTGGCCCCTTGGTCAGTGAAATACAAGTCCATAGGGTTTCTCTCGTTTCATGTCATCTCTATTAACGTCATCCTTTGTTGAAGGTAAGTGGTCGAACCTCTATTATTATCCTTCTTGGGGTGTTAGATAATGATTTTAGAAATTCTAGACTGCATATGGCTAATGATAAAAAAGGGTTATCTTTTGGTTTATGTTGAGAGCTCTTAATGGATCATGGGCATGCATGATGGTTCCCTTTGTGTGAGACCTCAACGGAGTAGATGTTGGCCACCTCATACTTGAAGGTCATGTTTTTAAATAAATAAAATATAAGTAGGACCCCATGCTTTATACATTCAAAGGAGTAGATAGCTTGTGTTCCCCATTCTAGGTCCAATCGCGTTGATACTTTTATGACATTTCAATCCCTTTTTTGAGCTAGAGTTATCAATTCATCCTGGGAAAAAAATATTTATTCTTTATAAATTATTTAAATATTTTCACTCTATTATATTATATTACTTTAGAAGTGTCCATTTCAATTTTAACTGTTAATTCATGAATTTTTTTTATTTTTTTTTCATAAATTATTTAAATATGTTCCATAGCAGACATTTATATTGTGAACAGAACTTTTTTTTTTTCAAAAAAAATTATCTCGAATTTATATAGCAAATAAATTCTTTTACATAAAAGGTAAGACTGTATTCTTCCTTTAAAGGCCCATACCAATTACAGCCATAGTGAATTCAGGCTTATCAAACCGCCCCATTAAAACCGACATCCCATGCCAGAAAGGATTGCTCAAACAAATCCGACTAAAACGGAGACTGCCGAAAACCGACCAACAAACAGGATCAGGATTCGATCCAGTATTACAGTTTTGGACAAAACAAGTTATTCAAAAATGTTTAATGTGGATATGGAGCTCTCAATTCCTCTATCGCAGTGATAGATCGAGAGCCTCCCAATCACTGCCGATAGAGCCCTCTTAGAGAGAGCGTCCGCTGCCTTGTTGTGTGCACGAGAGACATGCTGAAATTTGAGGTTGGTGAAGCACTGAGAGAGGGCTCTCGTTTGTTGCAGCCATCCTTCCAAATGAATGGAGTTGAGTTTGCTCTTGTTTGTGATCCAGTCTATGATGACTTTTGAGTCTCCCAGGATATGTAGCTCATCAAAAGTCCAAATTGCCGCCAGGGAGAGCGTAGCCCATAAACCCAGTAGCTCTGCTCTCGTATTTGATCCTGCTCCTCCGTTGATAAACCAGTTTGTAATTTTGAATTGGTGATGTTTGAAAAAGCCTCCAGCACCACAGCAGGAACCATCTGACTTTGCCGCTCCATCGAAGAATGCAATGGTGTGACCCTCAGCCAAGTCGAGTGTCAAGGCTCGTTGAGGAGGGTTTCTGACCTTTGAAGAATGCCAGGTGAAATTTGCCAGTATCTTATGGAAAACTTTAGTCCAAGATGGCTGGGCATCCTCGAATAACGCTCGATTTCTCTCCAGCCAAATTTGCCAGGAGAAGTGAACCGCCAGACTTGGGGAGGCCGAGCTGAGGGAGAACCAAAGAGGAAAGCTATCGGTGATCGATGCGCCGCTCCAGGCTATCCGAAGATCAAGGTGTTTGGTGAATCGATTCCAAACCTCAGCAGAAAAAGAACAGAACATAAGGAGATGGCTGAGGGACTCGGGCGCGGTTTTGCATAGAGGACAGACACTCGGCCCCACCCAACCACGCGTTTGAAGAACATCCCAGGTGAGGAGCTTGTTTTTCCCAGTCAGCCATGCAAACAGTTTGAGTTTAAGCGGAAGGTGGAGCTTCCAGAGCTTAAGAACCCACGGCTCTGCTGTGACAGCTGGACGCGTCTTTTGAAGTGCTAGATAAATGTTTTTTACTGTAATCAAACCGGATTGGTCTCCACCTACCCACATCAGAATGTCCGGCTCATTCCTGAGTGAAATGCCGGCTCTTTTAAGTGCCGATGTGAATCTAGTCCATTCTGTGTCCAACGGATCACGCAGGTGGAGATCGCTGACCGTATTCCAAATATCTGGCAGAGCCCCGTCGCTGGTCTTCTTAATCTGAGACATGGTAGAAAGATTTAAAGTCTGGAGATGGTTTCTCATCGGAAGGGAAAGAGTGGCGCACTCCCCCAATCCCATAATAGAATCCCTGCCAATTAAAATCTTCGAGCCATCCCCAGGCTTCCAGCAAAGCCAATGGAGAATGACTGTTGATGAATTCACCAGACCTTTCCAGAATGGGGACGCCTTTTTTATCTGGAAAGATGGTTTCCGAAGCCAATGGAGAAGCGACTTAGACTCTAGGTACTTGTCAGAAATAATTTTATTCCAAATACTTTCGGTGGAGACCGCTCTCCAGTAGGAACTTGCTAGGAGTGCCCCATTAAAAGAAAAGAGATTTTTGAGGCCCCAACCGCCTTCCCTTTTTGAAATGGATAAGGCCTGCCAGCTACATAGGTGGTAGCGATTTTTGTCTGGAGTTGCACCCCACAGAAAATTAAAAGCAAGTCTCCGCAGCGTAGTGATAATCAAAGAAGGAACCTTCTCCAACAACATCCAGTAAACTGCCAGACTCTGGAGGACAGCTTGGACAAGGACCAGCCTTCCCCCCAATGAAAGCCACTTATTGCACCAGAAGTTTATTTTCCTCTCAACCTTGGTCACCAACCAATGCCAGTCGTCAGGGGAAGTTGCTCCCATCTTCAAGTGGAACCCCAGGTAGGTGAATCCCTCATTCAGATTTTTAAAGGTGAGAGGGATAGTGGCTTGGAGAAGTTGGAGCTCGGTCTCCGATAGACCCCAATAGTGAACTGAAGACTTAGAAGCATTGATAGATAAACCAGAAACGGAGCAAAATTTCTGGAGCACATCAAGAATAATGCGCCATTCCTCCGGATCTGCAATTGACAAAAGAAGCACATCATCTACAAACATCAAGTGAACGATTTTGACAAGATTAGATACCTTTATGCCTGAGATTTTTTGCTCTG
>JZKD02S1674145.1:153043-172333 GCA_000966675.3 Picea glauca | reverse complement strand
ATCATTACTTTGATCGTGCCAAGGCCTTGAATGCTCTAAGGGCCTTTCCATCCGATGTTGGCAAAACAGAGTCCTGTTGCTGTGTGATTAGAACCTCCTTTTTCTTCCTGGAACTTCGGGTTTGCAGAGGGGAAATCTTTGTAGCTAAACCTCGTGACCAGGCGAAGGACTTTGTAGGCCCTGGTTTAGAATTTGAAGTACCTACTCCATCTGTCTCGGAGATAACTTCTTTGCCTCGGTAAGTAAGGAGCTCCGTCGAATGACTCGGGTGAGGATTGGAGAGTGAAGAGAGACTAATGAAATCCTGGAGAGCTGATTCCTCCTCTTCCGGTTGACTATAACCAGGGAGCACCTGTTGGTCTTCGGATTGTGTCAGAGAAGTTGGGTCTGTGGAGGGAGGCCCGGTCCTTGGTTCAGCAGAGGAAATAAGTATATGGAGGGATACACCAGATGGATGTACCGAGCCCGGTGGGGAAAGAACAGACGAGTCAAAGAAGGGAGGTGGATCGGTAGGGAGGGAGGGAGACACTTCACCAGAAGGGGAGAGCCAACGGTAACTATTGATTACTTCTCTATCTAATGCAGAGAGTGAACTGTAGAGGGACGGACAAAGAAGTCTAAGTTTGGAGAGCGGCTCATCAGCCTGAATCGGAGAGCAGGAGTTGGGGACCGGAATCGATTCCAGGTAAGCCAGAGCAGGGTCTACTTCAGTGTATTCAGGTGGATTCAGATGGAGCTCATCCGCTTCAGAACAGGAATTCGATAACTTACCCGGGCATGAATGACGAAGATGGCCCGTTTCCCTACAAAGGTTGCACCGGAACGGCAGTCCTAGATAGTCCAGGAGTTGTTGATGTGTACGTCCGCGCCAAACAATGTCTAGCTTTGCCGAAAAACCTGCTGTGATGTCAACTGCAACAAGGATCTTGCCCATCTTCCTTGATGAGCTCAACCTAGCCTGAGGGTCAAGAGAAATGAACTGACCAATGGAGTTTCCAATCTCTCTCAACGTATCTTCATTCCAGAGATGAAGAGGGAGTCCCGAGAGGAGGACCCAAAGATGCCGGTGCTGAAAGTACTCGGTTTCAGGGTTGAAAGCCAGTCTCCATCTCTTCAGCATAATGCTGCTACCCCCGAAAGTCCAGTAGGTGGAGAGAAGCTGAGAAGCATCCTCCGGTGACTTGCAAATGAAACATAGCCATCCTTTTTTAAGATAAAGAACCTCAGGCGCATAACCTAAAAGAGGAGACCATCTTGACTGAATCCAATCCTCCAAGGGCTGTCTGCTTAGGCTCTTATACGAGACTCGGCCCACCAGGGCGCTGGTTGACATCTTACACAGGTCTTCGAGGCCCACACCGTCGCCCAGTACTAAACGGTTTGTATGCTTGGAAGCCTTCCACACCTTGCGTCTGAAAGGAGCTCTGAACGTGGGCAATGAGTCTTTGTTTGAGTTCAGGACAGGAGAAGGGTCTGTGGGGAGTCTAGTACAGGCTCTTTGTGTCCCGGAAAAATACTCAGTGGAGAGAAACGAGGCAGGTTGCTTCTCGGCGGGAAAAGTTGACACCGGAGGATTTGAAAGGCTGGTTGTTGGTTTTATATGAAACGAGTCAACCTTTTCGAACAACCCTTCCTGTTCCCAGAGTAACTCATCCGCCGGGTTCATCAGAGATTCAGTCCGACTATCCATAATAAAACTCAGTGGGGAAAGCAACCTCAGTTGGGAAAGCAGGGTCCCGCAGAAAGGACAGGACTCCCGGATCGAGTTAGTGGGAGAACTAGGAGACCGTGACAGTCAGAGGAAGACAGAACTGAAAAGTTCCAGAGTGCCTAGGAGACAAAACCGGGCCATCAGTAGCAGAGTTCAAAAGACAAAACAGTAACTAAACGACAAAGAGAGAAAGACCGTCTGTGCTAAGGAAGAAAGACTGTAGTATTCTTTCAGGGATACGAGACTGTCAGTAGGTTCGGAGAAAGACAACGAACAAGGATCTCGTAGACCAATGAGGACCATCCAGTAATCAGAGAAGGACTAAACAGGAACTCTCAGACCAATGCGAGACCTCCAATATCTGATTGATAGTGCTAAGGAGGGCAGAAGTGCAGGCTCCTGGACTGCCTGGTTCGGAGGGTCCGCCATCCAAACAGAACTTGTTCTCTTTATCACAATTCATTTTCATACCTTCCTCTTTTAATATAGTTTTCAAAAGCCTGAATATTAAGATGTTTCCTCGTTATAATCCACATCAATTCACGCCCGCGAATTTCAACGTGTAAATTCCGTTACATTGATTTTTGGTGAAAAAATATTGTGTCAATGGCGATTGTCGTGTTCTTCCATTGCATTGACTGCAAACGCGTCTAACGCGGTGCGTTGATTCAATATATATAGCAAAGTCTGTTATTTTGATGATGTGCATCTTTACGGTTTATCCTTTTCATAAAAAATTTAATCTTAATTATTAATATATTTGGATTTATCTTGAACAATTGTTTGTAATGAATTAATAATGGAGAATAATAATCAATATGTTTGATTTGAACTTATCAATGTATGATTGGAAGTACACTCTCTTTTTATTAAATATCATGAGAAAATTGATAGATATCTCTCCACATTTATTGATGATATTTTTAGTTGTGTGTGTTTATGGAAGTGACCAAATGAGTAATCAGTGATATGGAAGTGACCAAATGATGGAGACAAACACTATTTTCATATGCTCATATGAAAACATCAAGTGCTTGTTATTAATGATTGCATTGTGTCAAGGGTGATGTTATCCTCAATTATTGTATTGAGTTAATGGCGTTGTTGTCCTCAATTATTGCATTGAGTTGATGACACTTTTATATTGGTTGTCACAATTAGGTTTAATATTTGCCCATATGGATGTATTCCTTCCATTTGATAAGTGGTTCATTTATTCAGTGTGGATTTGTTTAATTAATTATCCACTCCATCCCAATCAAAATGTGAAGTCTAATTAGTATGGAATTCAGATATTTAACATGTCAAAAATAAATATAAAGCATAACAATTCAACTATTCACTATAATGTCACAACAATTAGTTGTACCATTCCATTTGAAATTGGGAAATTAACAAACACATAACATACCAAAAATAAACATTTTTCACCTCCTCGCATATTGACATGGGCAAGAGGGCACAACAATGTTGTAAGGAATAAGATGATGAAAAATGGAAGATATATGTTATACAATTTTCTAAAAATTGACCTTATTGAACATTAACACCGTGTTGAGCACCCAACACACCCTAAAAAGGTCTATGTCAATTTTTTACTTTTTGGGTGCCACTTGATCTTTCACACTGTCTGATTGCGCTTCAGTATGAAACTGTTTCCTGTGCTTATCATTTATGTTTTCATGTTGAGTTGTTTAAAGTCTGCTTGAACATGTGAAAATCATCTCAACTTTAAAAGGGAATAACATTTACTTAAGGAATCGACAGTCTAAAGTTTTCCCCAACGCACTTAGGAAATCAGCATAGGGAAAGATTAAAAGTGGCGAAAATCACTTGAGAAAACCAAAACAGTTGAGCGCCGAATTTCACCGTTGTCGGTAGAAGGAGGTCTCTCGTCTCCACGAATAAGCTTCACTAAGGATATCGTCGAAGACCGATCCGTTCAGCATTGGCAGAAAAACAAGAAGAGTAAGCATCGCGCAAGTAAAAGAGTGGTATCGTTGATCACTGACTCCCAAAATATTTTCGACGTCAGAGATTTACGAAGGTGATAACCCGCAAAGAAAAAATATGCTCGAACTATCCCTGATCATCGATCCCCGATACCTTTTGGCACCGGAGATTGTCTCAGGAGGACACCAATGGAAAAATGCACAAGGATATCACCGATCCCCGATCTGTCCACCAGAGAGACATGACGTGATGAGATGTTTTAGCCCTAGGATATGTTAGGTACGACACATTTAAAATGTTAGTTAATTCGTGGATCATGCATTAGTTGTTAATTTGTGCACAAATCAAAAGGGACCGTTTAAGCCTGCCGATACAATACATCTCCCTCAGCGCCTCCACCACCAACCAAGTTAGAATTTATTTGCAGAGATCCGATGGTAGTTTGTTTTGAATTGCATTCATTACTCGTATTAACTGATTGATACGACTGATAGGATATCTCTCGCTATATTCTTTTGAGTCATTGTGTATGAACCTATTTTGTGCGACAAGGAGTTCAGAGCACATAGAGGAGCAATACTAGAAATCTGGAGAAGGCTTCCAAGGTTTAGTGAGTATTAACCAATAATTTTAGCAAATATTACTGGTATGTATCGGCTTATGGTGTTTTATGCTTCTTTTCATATGTTTCCACCCAACGCTACTCTATACACATGTTTAAAGGACCGTTTTTAGTTGCAAGAATGATGCCTCCGAAGAAACCCACCACCAGGAAATCCCCAAGAGCGCCAAATCTGCAACAACCAGAGGTGGGAGAAGGTTCCTCCCCAGCAGTTGTGAGGCAATTGGAATTTTCTCCCAAAATGATGCCCGTAATTAAGACAACCACAAAGAAGGCCTTCGTCTAGCCCCCGGCCTTTCGAGACACAGAGGCGAACATTGGGGCCAAAAAAATATTCCCTCGATGTGAAGAATTGTTTAATAAAATCAAGAAGGAAGAACCCATCGAGTATACCCCGCACAATGATCCTGATACAAGAAGACTCGACGATGAAGTTCTCTTGAATGTCCACAAGGCCTATTTGCACATCATGGCAAGAAGGACTCTAGTATTTCCCTGCATCGAACTCTTGAAATGGCTTATTGATCACACCGATGCACAGAGGTGTTTAATTAATGACGACAATGGCAGATGCGTCAGGGTTTTCCTCCCAGTAGAAGTTCATAGTTACTACAAACTTAGGGAACCAGAGGAATGGTTAAGCACTGAATTTGTTTTGAGTTTCTATCAGAAGCACGACACCAGTAAGATTATCGCATCTTGGTGGAGAGAAGATAAAAATTTCACCAACCGGACCTCCAGCTGGTACCCAATGGCTAACCTGAGGGAGTCATATATATACCTGATGGCCCTCCTCTGCAGATTGCATGGGGAGAAATATTGCTCCTAGTTTTTAGAGGCTTGGATGCCCCTAGCTTATACGGTAGCCATTTCAGGAACGAGCTTCAATTGGGGTGCTATCATATCCAAATAGCAGAGTCATCTCACGACAAGCCCAGACGCCAAAAGAGGGAGAAACCCTTTCCTTCTACATGGCCTCATATCTGTTGGACGTCATCTGCGCCAGGAAGGTTTTTTCTGGAATGAACTTAAATTGGCACTCCTTCGAGCTCCCAGTCCATGTATACTTCAACATCTTATGGGAAAACAGGTACAAGAAATCCTTTTCTCTTATCTATGACCAGTTTATTGCACACATTTATTCCCTGCTATTCAAGAAAGAGTGCCCGAGGCTGTTGGATGAAACAAAAAAGGTTGTATTGAAAGTAGGTCACTGTTATCTAGATGAGCGCGAGACCAACATTAGGGTTTTAGGTGCCACAGGGGCACCCCATTTGTTACCCATATATGTCCCTGATCGACTAGTATTAGGGAAAATTTGTTATCAGACCATTTTGCAAGGCTATAACGCCACTTTAGTAAAAGACAAGAAGCAGACCTTCATACCTTATGGGTTTCATATTGGTTTCTACATGGTCAAGGACACCACATAGGCTAAGCAAGAAGGGATAAGTCAATTGGAATTCTGATTCCAGACTAGTCGTTTTCGCAAGCACGATCCCAAGGGTTTGTTCCTAAAACATGCATCGCAGGTATCATCATGTTGGCCTTATGCCCATGACCCGTTTGAAGATAAAATTTTCACCGAAAATGCCCAAGACTGGAATGAGGTGGCGGCAAGAATGGCTGATCCTAAAACAACCAAATTTAATGCCATGTGTTGGGAGGAGAAAGCGACGTCCTTGGAGCAAAAGACTCAAGAAATTCTCAAGACCCAAGAAGGAAGGGTAGCATATGAACCAGGCGAAGTGGTGGGCGGTCCCCAAGAAGCCATCGAAGCGACAAAAGTTTATCAGGAATCCCCGGTACAAATAAGGGATTCCCCTGATTTTCAAGTTGTATAGGGGATGGGGGGACTTATGTGGCAGTAGGCTTAGATGCTAATAAAGCGGATGCAGGATAATTTGGACCTCATCATAACACCTAGGGTTCCAACCGATATCCCAGAAGGAAGCCCAATGGGGCCAAGCAGCCCCGATTTTACAAACCTTGGTAACACCAATGGGTCTGACAACCCTGAATCTACAACATCATCGGTCAATTCACCGGTAGGCGGGACAACTCAACCAGAGACAGGTTGGGTGTCAGTATAAACATCCGTGCCTAATCCTTTGAGCAAGCTTATAACTATATATAGTGATGATGAAATCCTAGAGTCATCTCACAACAAACCTATGCACATCCAAGAGGAAAAAGGACCTAAGAATACTTCTTCTCCTAAGCCCGAATTTCCAGCAAAGGAAGTCCCGCAAAAGGAAACAGAATTTGAAAGTTGCCTCGAAGCAAAGGAACCCGACACATCGGAGACTGGAGAATATCTAAAGGACAAGCCCGAATTGGATGAGCCACAAAAAGAATCCCCGCGAAAGGAAATCAGCGGTTCTGTGGCCAATGAGCAAGTAAGTAAAAATTATGTGCTCGACGTCACTATTCTGCTCAATACTCAAACGCCCGACGAACGACAGGTAGAGGCCAGCTCTTAGAGGCACAATGAGGAAGTTGAGGAGCCTGATCTTGAACAAGTATACACCACTGGTAGTCTGGGAAACATACTCACAAGGGGCGATCAACAGATACCCGAGCTGGTAGATGAGGTAGCAGATATATATGCGATCTCCTATGATCGAAAGAGAAAGGCCATCATTCAAAGGATCGCAAAGAAAAGAAAGATCATGTTGGATCACTCTGTCTTTGTTACTACAAAGGAGAACTTGATAAACACATCATATGCTCGGATGACTGAACTTATCGGCGTGGGGAAGGCACTCTCAAAGGCCACCTTGGACAATGCCAAAAATGATGAAAAGGAGCTAGCCGCCACCCCCAAGGAGCTAGAACACTTGTGTCATCTGGTTGAACACTATAAAGGAACCATGCATACCACTGTGTACTTGAAAGGTGAGTTCGAAGAAGTTTACAACGAGTTCAAGAAAGAAAGACACCTTTTAACTGTGAAAATAACTGAGTTCTAGGAGGACACTCTCATGGCACTCGCGACATGCAAGGATATGGAACGATGGTATGAAAGGGCACATCAAGCAGTAGAAAGACTTGGGTACATTGGTGCAGTCCAACAGGGTCGAGACAAATAAGAACATGGCATTCAGACGGTAGGAAAAAGCAGTCTTAATTGCATGAAGCAATCAACCGAGTACTAAGATAATATGTCTCAAGACCCACACCGAGAAATCCAAGAGCAGTGGATCAAATGCAAGAGACAAATTCAGCAAAGTAATGAAGGATATCAGACTCCCCGATTTCAACACCGCCGATAACTTCGTCGGCCTAAGCGACGTAGTTGAGTCGCATGCCAAACAAGATTCGCTATGGACCGAAGAGCTCGCAAAGAT
This sequence comes from Picea glauca, assembly GCA_000966675.3. Taxonomy (NCBI): domain Eukaryota; kingdom Viridiplantae; phylum Streptophyta; class Pinopsida; order Pinales; family Pinaceae; genus Picea; species Picea glauca. Next base: position 164,697 of record JZKD02S1674145.1, on the reverse strand, counting down.
GACCAACGCAAGGCCAAGGAAAGTGCAACAATTTGCAGAACATCCAATCAGAGCTCGAACCATGCTACAACAGTTAAACTCCAGTCTGGTGAAGTACCGGATGCATGCGATGGAAATCAGAGGAATACATGTGGCTTCGATGGAACAACACCAATTTCCATGGGCCCAAACTTGTGAAGATCTGTTTATTAGTTGGTCTGAGTAAGAGAGAAATCACCCTTTTCAAGAGATATCTCGGGTTGATTGTTAAACAAACTGTTAGTATAGGATGCCACGTGGTGAATTTTGTTTTTCTTAAACTGCACTTAGCCATTAATTTCAGTTAAACTTTACATTATAAATAAAGACATCGACCAATTAGTTAAAGGTCGATGGTTATTGCAAGAACTCTTTTTTTCTGGTTGTTAAGAATTATTTTGAAGCTGATATGAATTGAGAAGTCCTTTTGGACCAAAGACAAAGTTATTTTCATCAAATGCATGTGTGAATGGACGCAGAGAAGAACTATTTCCTATCTCATTTCATGAATAGATGTAACAAGTAAGAGTTTTCTAATTTGTTGTCAAGTTATCTGGTGCAATGCTTTGCTGTTCTTTTCTTTAATGATGAAGATGATGAATCGTTGTGTGATTATGTGATGAATGATTATGGAAAATGAATTATTTTTCTTATCGTTATCCTATTGCATATGTGTTTTCTTTATGATAATTAGTAATCTTAGACAGTAATTGGATGCTCACATGGTTAACGTATTAGTACTAGGCCTGTGGTATAAAATTGTCGTCTGCATGTTTGAGTAGCGGGTTATCCCAAGATCATCCTCTTCCCCAATAGTTTGAACTTAGTTGTGTTTTGTTTAAACTGAAGGAATAGTCTAAACTGAAGGAAGAGCCTTCACAAGAAAACGTTAAAGCCCGTCGATTAATTGACCGGATTGCAAGATCTGGAGAACCATTCCATTACAAATGCTGTAGAGTCTAATTAGGCCTTGGTGGCGGGTTTGGTTCCTACTGTTGAACTAGGGATTTGAGACCCATCAATAGAATTGGTGCTAGAAGGAGGGCTTGAGAATGAATGGTTGAGTATGTATTTTATATAGCATTTCAAACAGCCTACAGATTCGTAACAACCCACATGCATGGCTAGTCATTCCTAAGACAAACCACACATGTTGAATACTCCTGGAATGAGCAACTCACCCCAGCCCGAGGAAGAACCTTTTTACCCTGAAATACCTTATGCTCTTCCTCACAAGTAAGTAAATCAATTCAGAAGAATCACAAGAGCCTACACCAGACAGATCGATGCGTTGTCCTTAGCCCCCATACTCCCTCAAATAAAACAACAAAGTAGACCAGTGGTTAGTAGTCTCGATGAGGTTTCCGTACACTTGGTAGAAGACTTAATAGATTTCACAATTACCAAAATCCAAGAACCTCTTGATTTGATACCCGAAATGCCAGCCGACGATGTCTTTGAACCGGATGATTTCTCGGAAGAGGAGGAGTTTAACTTAGAGTATGAAGATATGGAAGGAAACAATGACCATAATGATGAAAGGGGGAACCCACCTCTAAACAATCAACCCTAGTTATCTAGAGATGCTTTGGCCCTCCCGAGATTAGTCCATAACCTTCCCCGGCATCCAGAGAAGTTGCTGCCTAAGTTTGATCCTGAAACCTTTGGATTGCCTGAAGATCATATCAATAAATTTATACTAGCAATCAGACTTATGAACGTCCAACACAGAGACATAGTTTGCAGGATTTTCCCCTACATGTTTCAAAATTCATCTTCCATGTGGTATTTTAATCTGCCAGTAGGATCTATAACTAGCTGGACCAAGTTTCAAAAAGGCTTTCTAGATAAATTTGTAGAGGAAACTACTACGGGAGCTCTGATGGTTGAGTTATTCGCTGCCACCATGAGTTTGAAATAAAGAGTCAAAGATTTAAATCAAAGATTCATGACCATATTAAACAAGTTTCAGCCCGAAGCGAAACCAACCCAGGAATTACAAATCGAGGTTTATGCTAATGTGCTCCCGACTTCTTATGTTTGTAAAAAGAGCCGCCAAGCGATCCCTGGCTGAAAATTTTGAAGAAGCCAAAACGATGGAATTCCATATGAAAGGGTGTAAAGAGGGTCAGGTTTCACTAGTTAAGAAAGAATCCCAGCCACCCCCCAGGAGAGGACTCCTTTTGGCTATACCATTGGGGAAACAAACAGAGCAGACTCTGGACAAAGGTAACCAAGACATAGAAGTCCGATATCTTTAATAATATGAATAGCATCATGTTACCTCTGCAGAGAAATGAAGAGAAGTTTGATATCTTTAATAATGGTTCGCTTGGTATGTGCACTACTTCTTTCTGTAAACATTGGATACCATGGGTACTCTAAAAATGGTAAGATCTATCTCAAATCTCAGTTACATTACAAAAAAAATAACTTCTATTTAGCCTTTTATTCATTTTCTATTCTCTCGGGAACTTGTGGCTGCAGGAAACGAGCTCCAAATGAGTATGAGTCAGGCGGATCCATGGCATTTTCAGGGCATAAATATAAGAGGATTATGACATATGACAAAGAGTTATTCGTACGAGGATAGATTTGTGAAAATACGTAGGAGGAGACAACCACCTAGCCATCCTATGCCACTAGGTAACCCGAGCCACAATAACCGCCCTCCTTGTGTCCCTTCGCCTCTGCCACATGTGCACTAAATCTGTTCTCATGTTTGAAAGGAGAATTTATGATACGCCATAGAAATACGAATTTTGCTTCATTGTTATACTGAGTCTTTCCACCTGGGTTCAATTCTTATATAATGAATATGTTGTAATGGCTTCTACTCTATATGTATTGGAAATAAATAACAAGACAACTATTTTTCTCAGAAAAAAGAATAAGAATTGTGAGATAAAGTGTTATGTTCCCCACTCAAGTTTTATTTTTATTTTCATTTTATTTCCATAAAGTTGCATGTTAAACTCTCATTACCATAGATAACTTATAAAATTAAAAAAACTTATAAAACATTAATATATAATAATGAGATGTTGTTAACATTTCATTAAAAAATTATTAGTCTGCTATTTTGATGATGTCCATCTTTACGACTTATCCCTTTCAAAGATAACTTAGTCCTAATTATTAATATATTTGGAATTATTTTGAAAAATTGTTTGTAATGAGTTATGAATGGAGAATAATAATCAATATGTTTGATTTGAACTTATCAATTGTTTTTTTAAATGAAGTATAATTGGAGGTGCACTCTCTTTTTATTAAATATGATGGGAAAATTGTCTCACACCCATTATCATTATTGGTGGCTTGTCTCAAATTTGTTAACGGTATACATCAATGACCGGTAATCAAATGGTGTCTCACTGAGTTTGACTCCGACACATCTATTTGTATAGTGCAGATTTGTACCATGGCGGTTGGGTTGAAGACCTCATGAATGTAGTAACATCAACTCTTTTATGTTGTTTCTCGGGTTGTGATTGGATAGTACCACTCCACACATTGGTACTCATGAAGGATCAATTTCCCATCTATTACCCCAGAAATGCTTCATTGATTCTGATGCATAGATCCATTGTGTATTTGTTCATGGCTATGATATTTTTTTGACACATATCCACCATTTATCTCTTCTATGGCCATGATCACTGCTATATATACATCTAACATGGATCCGCAATGTACTTGATTGGAAGTCATGCTTATCATCACACCTGAGCATGGATATGCCTACCTTGGGAATTAAGTCATTCTAACTTCTTTTTGTGTTGGTTGTTGTCCTTAGATTGGATTATGGTGCCTTCACCCCTGGCGAACTTCTCTTGAAGACTTATAATGTATTTTGGCCATCAGTTGCTTTTATGAACTCACACATTAGAGGCCATCTGTTATAGCGTCAAATTCCACCTCTTAAGCATTGATGCTCTTTTTGGCCTTATCCCTATCCTCCTTACAAAAAAAATATTCCACATACCTCCTTGAGTCCTAAAAAAAATATTTTGAAGGATGTACATGCCCTCATAGCTATACAACTCGTGTACATGTGGGATCTTTAAAGGGCATACACGTACATGCTAATAAATGTTCAAAAAAATATAATTATGCCAAATTAATGATGAGTTATAGGATTGATTAGTTGCCTAACTCCTTTTTCCCACACTCAATTATCTCTAACCAACTAGAGAGCGCATAAAAAAAACATTTTCTTCATGGAGAAAGGTAATGATACTTTGCACATTCCAGCAAACACTTATCCAACTACCTTATTGTTGTTCATTAATAATACAAAAAAATCATTCCTTCGAAGTGTATTGTGTTATTATTGTTCATATTTACAATGCTTTTGTATACATTTAAGTAGAATAATAATTGCTTTGATCTTTTCTGTGATTTTTCATAGAACTAGCAAGTAGTTATTATTATAACTACCTCTCTGTATAGATATACTTGTTCAAGGTTCTCTGTACAAGTTGAGTTACATGTTGATGTATGGTACATGTTGGCTCAAGTTATTGGTACAGGTTGTTACAGGTTGATTACAAGGTTGATTGGTACAGGTTTACATCAGTATGTCTCACAATGATAGTGTGACAGTGGTTCCATCATTCTAATTCTACGTCATGGCGGTTGGACAGGGCAAGGAAAGGTGGTTGTAGCCACCTTCTGGTTGTAGCTGGAGAACATAGGGGGTTGTAGCCTCCTTCCAGTTGTACCCGGAGAATTGGGGAGTTGGAGCTTCCCTTAAGTTGTAGCCTGAGAAACTAGGGGGTTGGAGCCTCCTTCCAGTTGCAGCTGGAAAAAAAGCAAGTTGGTGCTTCCAATGAATGTAATTCTTAAAGACATATAAGAAAAAACATTCTGTGGTTTTCTCCCACTTTGGGTTTCCATGTAAAAACATCGGTGTATTGTGTATGTGTATGATTGTTCATTTTTTCATTGTTTATTTACTCTGCAACTATTAGATGATAATGCTACATTGATATAACACTTGCATTTTGTGGTTAAAAATTATTATTTCTCTATTACTGATTCACCCCCCCTCTCAATAATCCAACAATTGGTATCAGAGCTGGTTCCTTCAAGAATCAATTTAACCACTGAAAGGTATATCATGGAGAGAAACAATATGCATAAACATGGAATACCACAGTTTGATGGACAAAATTATGCATTATAGAGAAGAAGGATGTAAACATATATACAGGCACAAAGATTTCAAATTTGGCAATCTATAGTAGATGGATACAAGGAACCAACAGTTTCGCCAACAAGTGAAAGAGCAATAAAACTCAGTCAAAATAATTTCAAAGCCACAAATTCACTTCTGAATGATCTTGGTGGATCAGTATACACCAAAGTTATGAATTATAAATCCCCTAAAGAGATTTGGGACAAACTTAAAAATATTATGAAGGAGATTCAAAAGTCAAGCAACAAAGCTTCAAACTTACAGAGGTCAATTCGAACAACTAAAGATGAAGGAAGATAATAATATTGCAGCTTACTTCTTATGAGTTGATGAAACAGTAAATGCAATCATAGGATTGAGAAAAGAAATTAAAGAATTTGTAATTTTTCAAAAGTTATTGAGATCTCTTCCTATGAGATTTGATCCGAAGATATCAGCACTAGAAGAAAGAGCAGATCTAGAATCAATAAGAATGGATGAACTACGTGGAATCTTCACAACATATGAAATGAGAACTGAAAAGGAAAATCCAAATATAAAAGAAGCTTCTTTCAAAGCATCCAAAAGGTAAAAGAAAAAGGGAAAGCAAAAAGAAAAAGAACATAGTAGCAATAGTGACACCTCAAAAGATGATGAAGAAATGACCAATTTTTTCAAGAGATTGAAAAAGGAAACCAATGGTAGATATAAAGGTAAGATTCCATTGATTTGTTTTAATTGTGATGGTATTGGTCATTTTTCTAACAAATTTCCTCATAATAAAAGTAAGGGGAATGGTGAAGATTACTCAAATAGCAAACAAACATATAAAGGTAAAGGAACCACAAAGAATTTTTTCAAGAAAAGCTTATGTACCAAAGAAGACATCTCCTCATCAGACGAAGATGAATTCAGTGATAGTGAGACAGAAAGAGTTCTATTCATGGTAGTAGAAGACTCTGATAAAGAAGACACCGAAGAAGAATATGAACAGGAAGAATTTGACTACTGAGAAGAATTGTTGACTTCCATAGAAGTTATAAGAAGAGAAAAGAGGAAAAACAAGAAGCTACAAGCAGAACTAGACAAGAAGGAAGAAACTCAAGAAGTAGAGAAAATCATCATGAAATTGAAGGTTCAAATAAAATAATATAAAAGAATTGAAGAAACAATCAAATAATAGTTAGAAGAAAGAGACAGGATCATTGGAAATTTGGAAGCAGAGATTGTCACATTGAGAAAGGATCTTCAAAAGAAAAATATGCAGAACAACTCAAAATTTTTGGATGACATTATCAGTATTCAAAGGCCTAATCATGACAAGTCCGGACTTGGATACAATCAGGTAGAAAAGAGATCAAGCTCCAAAGCAAAAAAACAAGAAACATATCGAAAAAGTTATGCAAAAACAATCAAAGGGATAGGAGGACCTACAAGGATGATTACAGGGACACTCCTCCACCAAGAAGATTCATATTTCATAATCAACAACTGACAGAAACAAATAGGCCTTAGGAATAAGAAGGATTCATTACAGTAACTCCTTTAAGAAGATATTCAACTCCTAGGTATCAAACTATCTTTTTGGGTTTATGTTATGCATGCAATAATTTTGGACATAAAGTTGTAAATTGCAGATTTAATAGGAGGAACATAAAAAACTTTGAAATTCATACACAAAATGGTTATCCAAGAAGGCCTAGTGAAACACATATTAGAAGCTACAATAGGTTTGAATCATTGAGCACTGAAGTGGAATGCTACAAGTGAAATAACTTTGGACACATGGCCAAAGATTGTATAATGACAGTCCCTCCTAGAGAACCACAATATAACAACAATAGTCACAGACAGGAGCCTCAAAAGAGAACATGGATAAGAAAGAAGAATTAGTATAGCAATGAAGAATGCACACTCTCTATACAAGCTAAGAAGAAGAAGCATGGTTGGTATGTTGACAGTGGTTGTTCAAAACATGAAGAACAAGTGAACAAAGACTAGGTCCCAGATATCACAAGATTGGAAATAAAATGAGATGAAGAAAATTCTACAGAGAAAAGGAAATATTTTAGATATAGAAAGATTTTTAAAATAACTAAAATAAAAGAAGGACAGGTAAATAAGGAACAAATTCAAGAGATTGTACTTTCAGGCACTGTAGTGAAAGATGAATCCATAGACAGAAAGAAAAAAGTCAGAGATGAGAGAGATGATGAATCTACTAATGAAGATGATGATGAATACACTTCAGAGAAGGAATTGTTCTAATACATCTGACTTAGAGAATCCTAGATAATATGAATAATAGACAAGGGGAGTCTTTGCGGTAGCTGAGACAGACCATAGAACCATCCTTCGAGCTGCTTGCATAATTTGAGTAGATAGATTCAGTGCATTCAGTTAGTAGAAGTACAATATGATAGATTAATAGTTGTAGTATTACTTCATGATCGTACAATGACATATGAGTCAAAATTATGGACAGTTGTGTAGAAGAGTCTTGAAAATTATGGACAGATATGGACGTGAAATCGACTTTTCTAAATGGGGAATTTGAAGAAGAAGTTTACATTCAACAACTGGTTCCTAGAGCATGGTACTCTAGATTGGATAAATATCTACAACAGATAGGGTTCAGAAAAGGAAGTGTAGACAACAACCTCTACATCAAGGTAACTCAAGATGGTATTTATTAATTGAAGTTTATAGTGATGATATTATTTTTGGAAGTATTGATGACAGGTTAAGTCAGAAATTTGCAAAGGATATGCATAATGAATTTGAAATGTCATTACTTGGAGAACTATCCTTCTTTCTGGGTCTTCAAATACGTCAAAGAAACCAATGAATTTTTATTTCTCAAACTAAGTATATCAGAGAAATGCTAAAGAGGTTCAGAATGGAAGATTGAAAACCAATTACCACTCCTATGCAAACCAGTTGCAAGTTGAGTAAAGATGATGATTCAAAGTCTACAGACCAGAGGAAATATAGTTCAATGATTGGTATCTTACTATATGTGACATCATCCAGACCATATGTAATGCAAACAATTGGACAAGTGGCACAATTTCAAGTAGCACCAAAGGAATCACATGTATTAGCAGTGAAGAGGATTTTCAGATATCTCAAAGGAACAGAAGAGTTTGGATTATGGTTTCCAAAAGGAAACGATCTATCACTTATTGCCTACATAGATGCAGATTGGGAAGGTTGCATTGATGACCAACGAAGAACCAGTGGAGCATCGTTCTACTTGGGTGAGTGTTTAGTATCTTGGATAAGCAAGAAACACTCATCAATATCTTTATCTACAACTGAAGCAGAGTATATTGTAGTAGCATGACGTTGTACTCAGGTTCTATGGATGAAACAAACTTTGGTGGATATACAGGTTGAGTATGATGAGCCCATTTCAATCTATTGTGATAATGCAAGCACCATCAATATCTCAAAGAACCCGATGATGCACTCCAAGACAAAGTCTTTGAGTATTTTCGTCAGAGACTCGAAGTAATTTCTATTCCAAAATTTATTCTTTTGAATGCTTATCTTATATGTCTCATATTTACACGAGGAAGCACCATAAAGAGGGAAGTTTAGGTCGGGGGATCAGTTTCAGGAAGATTTCATTAAGGGGGAGTATCCCCAAGGACATTTCAGTTAGAGGGAGCAGCCCCAGAAGGAAAGATACATTTTCCATTGATGACAAAGGGGGAGAGATTTATCAGATGCAAAGGTAAATGCTTGGAGAAAGAGCATAGACATGGTTTCAGGGGGAGTGATGGTCACAGGGGGAGCATGAGTGATATGACTTCAGTATTTCATCATAGTGTTTCCATCAATTCAAAAGGGGGATATTGTTTATTATTTGGGTTGGTTGTCATTTATGTCAAACCTTGAAGAAAGTCCAATAGATAATTTCGGTGGCACAAAGGTTTGGGTAATAGACCCAAGTTTGTTTGATGTATAATGGTATGAGTTTTAATATATTTTAAGGTAAGACTATTTTGGATGGATAGTACATTTCATTCCATTTCTGGTGTTATGTAGAATGTCACATAACTCCTCACGGTTAGAGAGTTATGGCCATGTGAAGTTGGAGAACCCTCATGAGTCATCTAGAAGCCCCAAAAGGTCAAAGTAGTCAAAGTGGTTGCAAAGAATAAATTATTTAAGTAATAAAGTGAAGTGATGAGTGTACTATAAGTCAAAGTGGATACAAAATAAATTGTTTAAATAATAAAGTTAATTGAGAAATTACTAAGTGGACAAGTGGTTAGAAGTGGGTTAGCCCTAAAATAAGGAAAGTGTTTTAAGAGATTTTAGAAGGTAAATAATAAAGTGAAGTGATGAGTGTACTATAAGTCAAAGTGGATACAAAATACATTATTTAAATAATAAATTTAATGGAGAAATTACTAAGTGGACAAGTGGTTAGAAGTGGGTTAACCCTAAAATAAGGAAAGTGGGTTAAGATGGTTAAAAGGTAACCCCTTGAAGAAGCTACATGAAAGTATAAATAAGAGGCTAAACCTTCTCATTTTAAATCACACTTGAGCATATTGAATATATACAAGTGATTGAGGTAACCAAAGGATATCTAAGCCGAATTTTAGAGGGAAGCTGAAGTAAAGAAGGCCGAAATTCAAGGGAGGATAAATTCTTTTGATGATTCTTTCTAAGGTATGTTATTTACAGGTCATCTCACCATTTTCGCAATAACATTTTTTGTAGAATGATTCAGACTGTGAAATTGGGAGTCGGTTTAGGAAACATATCCAAGTAGTTGTGATAAAAATTGTATCTTGTGAGTCGTATTTTTAGAGTTACACTCCATGGAAAATAGGGTTTGTTGCTAGTCCTAGAACTAGTCTAAAACAAGTGTTTTGGGTAAAAAAGTCATAACTTATTCATAACAGATCCAAATTCAGTAAGACCAAATGTATTGGTTAGAGTACAGTCTATTTTATTCTGTGTACAATTTTTTAGATCCATACAACAAATATTCTGTGCAGGGAACGCTCTATAAGTTCGCTCACTAGAATAAGCCAAAATTCAACAAGGTATGTCATTTTTGATATAACTCATTTTCTGAGAGATTCCAAGTAGTGAAACCTCGAGGAATTGCATAAAAGAGAATGAAGAACATTGTGTACTATTTTCAGATCTTTATTCATTATAGATACATAGTTATAATTATTGCAAGTTAGGGTTGTTGACTAATCCAAAATTAGTCATGTGAGACTAAAGTAAAGTTTGATGAAAATGCTAGTTTCTTGTTGTTAAAGTTAAGGAAGGTTTGCAGGTATGTGATCATATACCCCAGGTCTATTACAGACTTACAAATTAGATTTGGATGATGAAATTGATGAGGGATTTTGGTTGAGGTACAAGTTGTTGCATGGTTGATGCACTTGTTTATGGTACAGGTTGATTACAGGTTGTTTGGACAGGCTATTTGTACAGGTTTGGTGCATGGTTGATGCATTTGTTTATGGTACAGGTTGATGTATGGTACATGTTGGCACAGGTTATTGGTACAGATTGTTACAGGTTGATTGGTACAGGCTTACAACAATATATCTCACAGTGATAGTGTGACAATGGTTCCATAATTCTACTTCTACATCAGGGTGGTTGTACGGGGCAAGGACAGGTGGTTGTAGCCACCTTCCGGTTGTATTTGGAGAGCAAGGGGGTTGTAGCCTCCTTCTAGTTGTAGCTAGAGAATTGGGGAGTTGGATATTCCCTCAGGTTGTAGCCTGAAAAACTAGGGGGTTGGAGCCTCCTTCCAATTGTAGCTGGAAAACAAAGGAAGTTGGTGCTTCCAATGAATGTAATTCTTAAAGACATATAAGAAAAATAATTATGTGGTTTTCTCCCGCTTTGGGTTTCCACGTAAAAACATTGGTGTACTGTGTATGTGTATGATTGCTCATTTGTTCATTGTTTATTTACTCTCCAACTATTGGATGATAATGCTACATTGATATAACACTTGCATTTTATGGTTAAAAAGTATTATTGCTCTATTATTGATTCAGCCCCCCTATCAGTAATCCAACAATGAGAGAATTTAATATTATATATCTAGATGCAACCACATATTCGACCAATACCTAAAGGTGTCCCCATCGCTCCATGAAATCCCTCATGGGAATTGAATCTTTCCCACTGGTGAAAAATGCCTCTCTTATAACCAATGGATCCAACCCTTTAGGGGTTAAAAATTTGAAGGACATAGGGGTGGTATTTGATCCACTTATGCATGCACAAGTAGTGATACCATTTAATATAATATCTCTAGGTGGAACTACACATTTTACCACTACCTCATGGTGACCCCATGGATATAGGAAAATACCTCATGGGAATTGAACCTTTCCCAATGGTTAAAATCTCCTCACTTTTAATAATTGGATCCAACCCCTTTGGGATTAAATTTGAAGGA
>JZKD02S1674145.1:139260-150653 GCA_000966675.3 Picea glauca | reverse complement strand
ATGGAAAGATCAATAGGTCACTAAAGGAAACATTAAATCATCCTACATAGATTGAAGGAAGACAAAATTATATGCAAAACAAGAGCAAGAATAGCATACAAAGGTAACCAAACCCGCAATAATTACAAGTATGCAATAAAACCCATAACAATTACCCATATCATAAGTCAATTTTCTTCAATTACAAACAACTACCCATATTAGAGGATGATTTTCTTCAACATAGAAGTTGCTTTTGGTCATAAGCCTTTTTTTTTCTCAATTACCTTAGCAATTGTTATTATTATTAAGGAAAGGGAACTAAAAAATAAAACACTTTAAGGAAATGGAAGTTGACTACATTCCATAGGATGGACTTTTACCTATGAAGTCAACATTAAGAAATCTTACAGAATTTGAAGGAAAGCATCATATGCAAAGGAGGAGCATGGATAATATGAAAAGGAAAGAAGACATGTAAAAATTACCAACATGCAATCAAATCCACAATAATTACACATTTCAGAGGTCAATTTTCTTCAATAAAGTTTACCATCAATTACTTATATCATAGGTCAATTTTCTTTGAATTTCGAGTTTGTTTTGGTCATAGGGATTTTTATCTGATCCATGGAATTTACAATTTTTTTTCCATTATTAAGGCAAGGGAAATGAAAAAGAAAACACTTCAAGGAAATGGAAGTTGATTGCATTCTAGAGGCTACATGTTTTCTCTGAAGACAACATTAAGGCATTCTATAGATCTTGGAGGGAGGCACCATTATATGAAAATGTGTATCAAAAATAGTATCCAAAGGTAAGTAATCTGACATCAATTACTACCATGTAAGAAAACCAACAAAAGTTAACAATTACCCATATTAGAGGTTTATTTTCAATAAAACACACAACAATAACCATTAATTACCTATATTAGAAGTGAATTTTCAAGCAAACCCACATCAATTACCAATAATTACAAACTATTACTAGAAAACGAATTTCCATGAAGAATGTAATGTGTTGAAAAATATATTTTATGTTCATAGGACGGTAGGATTGAAATCCTACCACATAACTATGCTTCCTTCACCCCAATGTATCCCAATTCATATTCTCTTCATATATTCACAACCAAAACCTCCATAGTTTCCCTCCTACAACAGTATAATCAAATTTGGGTTAGAATTTCTCATGCAAAAAAAAAAAAATCAATCAACGAGACTAGCAATTTACCTCTTCTTTTTCACACTAGAATGAGTTGAAAAGGACAAAAATGAGTTGCAGAGATTAAAACAACATGTTCTCCTCTCCTTTCTCCACTTGACAACTTGAATGGAAGGCAAATGGAGAGGCATATCCCACCCACCACAAGACTGCACAAGGATGAGGGTGATACATTTTCTTGAATGCATTGAAGGAATGACTAGAAACCAAGCACGGGTAATGCTAGATTGTGAGACAATTAACCACACATTATATCACATTGAACTAAAAACTCACCCAAACATGTAAAGGAAAGTTCCCTCCATTTCAAGGTGTAGAAACCACTCCACTACTAGGCATGGAATTAATTACACAGTAGAGGGTGATGCCTAATCAAATGTATTGGATGGGAAGGATAAATGATGCAATAAAGTGTGAATTCAATATCACAACCACTCTAATGCAACCTTATTTCCATGTAGATGTTGCAATGTTCCATGTTAGCTCACCCATGAAGGAAATTGGACTCTGGAAAAGAAGATACACCACTAGTGGTGTCCCTCCCATAGTCATCTCTAGTGGAAGAAACTTCTTTGTAAGATATATATAGTGGATTTTTAGAATCACGTTTCACACAAATGCTGAAATTTTATGTTCAATTTGAATGCTCTTACCTATTTTGAACTTTTTTTTATGGTAAAATTGTAAATGCATGAATTTTAACAGTTAAAAAACTACCATATCGATATACCTTATGAATAAAAAATGACAAAGAACTCACCTCAAATTGATTTGGAGGCCTACCGTTCCACTCAGAGACCAAACTTATTCCATGTTACCTATTGTTATAGTCAAGACGACATAGTCTACCATGACACATATTCAATGCACCGAGTCTCTACACTAGAAAACAAATATTTATATTTGACATTCGAAGCATCATCTGTATAATCCACGTTAATTAACAACCTTTTCTAAGAAAAAATGTATGCTTTCCATTGTTATAAATTTGATAACGAAAGCATTGTTGACATGGGTAGGGTCATGCTTCGCATTGCATTTGACTGCAACCTCTTAGGCGACGAATACACGTCTTCATAATTATCAACATGGTAGTATTTTTCCTTGATCGCATCCAAAAAGCATCCCAAGTGGACTCGCCCCATATATTCCATATTCCTTTGTGGAAATTTGTTCCCAGTAAGTTTCCCACCAATGTTTGACATGGGGTAGAGCCTTGAGGAGTGAAAAGGTGATCTTTTCCCTGTCGGAAAAATTGTGAACAGAGAAATAACCTTCTAGCAGATTTAACCATTTTTTAAGGCATCTGCATCTATCTGACCTTCAAATACGGGAATATAAAAATTAACTTGTACCTTGAAGGGAGAAGTTCCTCCAAAGTGGCCGCTTGATGAAGATGTGTATGTTGCTATCAGAAGGCATTGAAGGACGTGGGAAAAATTCTCCAACATTTTTTCCCTCTGTCGTGTGAGAGCTTGCTCAAGAAACATGTTAATAAAATATTTTTCTCCACCATTTTTTTTTCGTCCACCATGGAGGGCTTATTGGGCATGCGTGAGCGATTTTCCTCAAGAGAGACAAGCTCCAGGCCCAACTTTCTATACTCGGACCTCGTCGGGGACATGCACTGAAAAATGATCAAGAGCAGCCTACTCTAATACCACTGATCTGAATTATTTTCAAAACAAAATGAAAGTAGAGATATTACAATGAAATACACATAAATATTGCCAGAAACAGAGAAATACAACAATACAAGATTTCTGTTAATGAAAGAAATGTACAAAGACTGTAAAAATACAGAGTGCAATACTCTCTAGAATGGTGGCAACTTTATCTCTGAGAAGAGATGTGACGGCGACGCTCATTCGCAAGAAGATGATTACAATGAGGCTCTAAAGGAATTTTTATGATAAACATGAATGCCAAAACACTAGACATCCAAAAACCTAACCCTAGGAGATGAAGCGCTAAACATCATGTGGGCCCCATTGGGTTAAGTTAGTACATTAACTTTCCGGGGTCATAACTTTTGCATACGATCTCCGTTTTAGGCGCTTGATAGCCCATTGGAAATTTATTTTCGAGAAATACACATTATTCCATCAAACTCTGATTCCATCTATAGTTTGACTGTGTCAATCCAAGAAAACACTATTTAGAGCCCCAAAATGGCCCTAGAAGTACATAAAGATGTACTAACATGAAAAATTCCAAAATAAGCCAGTTGGAATAGGTGGGTGGCCACCAATATCCACCAGGATGTTGTGTAGGGATTCAAGATATCCCCTTAAGTGCATAATCCATAATTACAAAGAAATGTACCCATTATAGAGAAACGTGCTAAACTAAAAGCTGTCAAGATGAGCCAGTTGGAATTTGTCACAGGTGGGTGGCCATCGATATCCACCTGGATCACCTCGGGAATGTATTAAAATCACCTATTTTATTTTTTTCTTAGGTTGTGATTGGATATTACCACTCCACACATTGGTACTCATGAAGGATCAATTTTCCATCTCTTACCCCATAACTCCTTCATTGATTTTGATACATAGATTCATTGTGTATTTATTCATGGATATGATATTTGTTTGACATGGATCCACCATTTATCTCTTCTATGGCCATGATCACTGCTATATATACATCTTACATGGATCCACAATGTACTTGATTTGCATCCATGCTTATCATCACACTTGAGCATGGATATGCCCACCTCGGGAATTGAGTTGTTCTAACTTGTTTATGTGTTGGTTGTTGTCCTTAGATTGGATTTTGGTGACCTTCACCCCTGAATAACTGCTCTTGAAGACTTATAATGTCTTTTGGCCATTAGTTTCTCTCAGGAACTCACACATTAGAGGCCATTTGTTATAGAGTCAAATTCCACCTCTTAAGAATTGATGCTCTTCTTGGCCTTATCCATATCCTCCTTATAGAAAAATATTCCACATACCTCCTTGAGTCCTTCTAAAAAAAATATTTTAAGGATGTACATGCCATCACAACTATACAACTTGTGTACATGTGGGATATTTAAAGGACATCGACATACATGCTAATAAATATTCAAAAAAAAATAATTATGCCAAATTAATGCTAAGTTATAGGATTGGTTAGTTTCCTAACTCCTTTTTCCCACACTCAACTATCTCTAACCAACTAGATACTGCATAAAAAAAGCATTTGCCTCATGGAGAAAGTTAATGATACTTTGCACATTCAAGCAAACACTTATTTGACTACCTTGTTGTTGTTCATTAATAATACAAAAAACACATTCCTTCGAAGTGTATTGTGTTATTATTGTTCATATTTACAATGCTTTTGTATACATTTAAGTAGAATACTAATTGCTTCAATCTTTTCTGTTATTTTTCATAGAACTAGCAAGTAGTTATTATTATAACTACCTCTCTATATAGATATACTTGTTCAAGTTTCTTGCAGGTTGCAAAGAGACCATTGGGAAGGAGTGAAAGGAATCCACCTATTAAGGACGACACTGAATGTTGGGATCCTCTTGAGTTGATTTTCCTCTTTCTTCCAACAATTAGTTATTTCCATGAAATTCAGTTATTATATCTTAGTTTGGTATTATATAGGGACTGTACTTTGTATATGGTCATTGGTACGTTGCAATAAGCCCACTACTGTAGGGTATTTTCCCTGAAAGAAATCCTCCTTCCCACTCTGCATCCAACTTTATGTTTTCATTGAATGCATATTGAAAAAGGTGCAAATAAATTAATTAAGGTATGGGGAAAAGGTATCTCACCCCATTTTTAATTAAAATCCATATGCTAAGGAGGAGGCCACGTTGGCCCAATAGTAAACCTCTCCATTCATCTCTCTTTTTATTTGATAGAACAAAAACTTATCTATATGGGAGAGGATTTGTTTGATTCTTGAGATGAGAGAGCTCAATTTGTTTCCCCTGGGTTTGTTTGATATATCATGGATTTGATAACCAACATAGAGTCCCCTAGTGTTATTAATTTTACGAAACCTTCTTCCTTTTTGATGTAGAGGGACCTCTACAACAATTATTCCTCAAAAATATGGTTTGAGATGTTTCCAAGCCTCCAGGCATAGTATACAACCTTTTTTCCTCTAGGATCATGGATTAAAAATTTGAAGGACATGGGGGTGGTATTTGATCCACTTATGTGTACACAAGTAATGATATCATTTAATATAATATATCTATGTGCAACCACAGATTCAACCACTACCTTAAGGTGTTCCCATGGATCTAGGAAAATCCCTCATGGGAATTGAGCCTTTCCCACTAGTGAAAAATTTGTATCTCCTCAAGATGGATCCAACCCCTTTGGGCCTTAAAATTTGAAGGAAATGGGGTGGCATTTGATCCACTTATGTGTGCATAGGTAATGAAACCGTTTAATAGAATATCTTTGGGTGAAACCAAATGTTTGACCACTACCTCAAAGTGTCTCCATGGCTCCAAGAAATCCCTCATGGGAATTGAACCTTTCCCACTGGTGAAAAAATCCTCTCTTCTCACTAATGGATCCAACCCCTTTGGGAAACTAAATTTGAAGGACATTGAGGTGGGATTTGATCCACTTATGTTTTCATAGGTCATGAGATCATTTAATATAATATATCTAGGTGCAACCACACATTTGACCACTACCACAAGGTGTCCCCATGGATCCAAGAAGCCCCTCATGGGAATTGAACCTTTCCCATTGGTGAAAAAATGCTCGCTTCTTGCCAATGGATCCAACACTTTTGGGTTATTAAATTTGAAGCACATGGGAGTGGGATTCAATCCACTTATGTGTGCATGGATCATGATACCATATTTAATATAATCTCTTTTTGTGAAACCAATGTTTGACCATTTCCTCAAGGTGACCCCGTGTCTCCAAGAAAGCCCCTCATGGGAATTGAACCTTTCCCAATGTTAGAAAAATTCTCTCTTTTCACCATTAGATCCAACCCCTTTGGAATTTAAAATTTTGAAGGACATGACAGTGGGATTTGATCCACTTATGTGTGCACATGTCGTAAGACCATTTAATATAATCTCTCTAGATGAAACCACATATTCATCCAATACCTAAATGTGTCCCCATGGCTCCATGAAATCCCTCATGGGAATTGAATATTTCCCACTGGTGAAAAATGCCTCTCTTCTAAACAATGGATGCAACCCCTTAGGGGTTAAAAATTTGAAGGACATAGGGCTGGGATTTGATCCACTTATGCATGCACAAGTCATGATACCATTAAATATAATATCTCTAGGTATTTTACCACTACCAAATGGTGATCCCATGGCTCTAGGAAAATACCTCATGGGAATTGAACCTTTCCCAATGGTTAAAATCTCCTCACATTTAACCAGTGGATCCAACCCCTTCAGGATTAAATTTGAAGCAAATGGGGGTGGAATTTAATCCACATATGTGTGCACAGGTCATGATACCATTGAATATAATATTTTTGTGTGCAAACACTCATTTTACCACTACCTAAAGGTGTCCCCACGGCTCTAGGAAATACCTCACTAGAATTAAACATTTCCCATTTGTGAAAAAAGCCTTACTCCTCAATAATGGGTACAAACCCTTTTGTTTTTTTCCAAAACATTTGAACAAAAATGAAGTTTTCCATTATTATGTGGATGTTATAGGTGTGAAAGAACACAAGGGATGTGATGAATTACTAAATCAAGAAGCCAATGAGGAATAATCACAACTATTGAAGGATCTTCATATTCAACAAGTCACTTGACCAATACTCATATGATTCCTAAGGTTTCTCGTGGAGATAGTGATAGATAAATAAGGGACGATATCATCATATTTTATTCGATTAAGTGGGGGTTCACAGTTACTAACTCCAAAGGATTATATCACACTCTTGGCTAAGGTAGAGAAAAATAAAAACAAGATGTTGGAATTGAAACAATAGAAGAAGGATCTTGCAAATGAGAAGAGGGAAACAATGATTGTTGTAGTAGAATAATGAAAGTGGAAAATGCTTCAAAGAGAAAGGGAAAGGAAAGGAAAAGAGAAACAAAAGAAAGTGGCAAGGCATGAAAAAGAACAATAGAAGGAATTATAGAAACTTCAAAAGGAGTAGTGGAGTAGGGAGGAGCTTAACATGACTACAAACAAGATTGAACACATGAGAATGTTGACCAATTGAATTGATCAAATTGTAGAGTACATGATTATACAAGGCATGATAAACATTTATATCCCCCACTATCTTCCGATTGCAACAACTTCCCCCTCTCTTTCTACTAGTTCAAGGGACAATACGATATCTTCTTTTCAAGAGCCTCCCATTCTTATGGGGGTATTTGTAGATTTTAACCTTGTACAATATTTACTGAAAATAGATTTTCAGTAAAAGAACAAAAAAGATACAATGGAAAATACAAACATTACAAAGATATTTTTCCCCTGGAAACCCAAACCGGGAAAACCAACATATTCTATATTCATTCATAGTGATACATTGTTTACAATATAATATACATATAGGATCCAACGACATCCAAAACCCTAACCCAATGGATTGGATTATTCAACAACCCTAATTCCTTAACTGGAAATAGAAAACCATCGGCAAAAAACCATGTGCCGAAAACTGCCCAACAATGGACACGAAAATAGAGGCAACATGAAAAATGAGGCAAAAATGTGACATGTTTCCCGAGGCCAAAAACAATCTTGAGGGCATTGCCCCTGAACCCCCGTGTAGGAAAATTTCTCCCCCTACGCGCCCGACGCAACACAGACTCTCCTACTCGTACAAGGAATATAACACATACCCAACATTCTCCCACTTGTTGTTTTCTTTGCATACAGGGGGTTACAGGGTTACATATGTTAGAATATAAGTGGATGTGCCTGTTTTACCATTGACAATACCTTTGTCACCCAACCATAGGCCGAAGCCACCCTCTGAGTACCTTAACCTTAACAAAGAATCATTCCGGAAGAAAACCCTAGGCTAGATAGCCATACAAAGGGTAGCACACCTTTCCCTAAGGATAGTGCATCAACAAAGGCTAATCAGATGTTCCAAACCCTAGCCAAGAGATAGTCCAAGCCAAAATGTAACTACTAGCTGCAGCAGCTGCACCAACAGCTCTCCTCCAAACCTATGCACAAGACTGCAACTGCACTACACAGAGTTGGCTCTCTGCAACTGTTGAGATGTGTCAAATGAGAGACTGGCACCCTGTATTTATAGTGGTTCTGGCAGACTTACTGGGGCTGAATTCCCCTTATAGGTACCTATCTGTTCAATATATTATTATTATTTCTGGTCGACTTCTTCTCTTGGAGGCTAATAACCTAATATAAATTATCTTCTTGAGCCGACAAGTCTTCTAGGGTTATTAGCCAACTCATTAGGGTTTCTTCTTTCTTTCTGGAGTATTCTATTCTCTTCAGGTTTACACGTGGAGGTAAATACCTCCCATAGCTACCATAATATAATCACTCCCTCCTAGCTAGGGAGGTATTACAGGTAATGGTATTGAGCACAAAACATACCATTCACCTGGTAGCATCAACATGGTTATATAGACTAGATCTTGACTAGATCATGAGCACCATCATCATCATCAACTGCATCATCTCTCGAAACCATACTCTATTTGAGTAATCATACATGATTCTCACTCCACAGAGTGATACAAGAGCCATTATTCTAATCTAGAAGAGTAAATGTTCTGAACCATTTTCTGTCTGGAAAATGTTTGTTCATCATTCATCTAGATTATAATTATTTCCAATAAACTGTTGATAGTCTTCAAGGCAATCAGAACAAATAGAACACAACTGTGTCTATCCATAGTAGTATATAACTACAATCCAGTGTGTTGTTGGCAAATGTTTAACAGGTAGCGTATGCTTGTCATTGATGGCAAGTACAACAGTGAAGATGGCATGAGTATAGGAAGAATGTAATAGACGGGCATCAAAAGTAGTTTGGGAAGACGCTGTAGAGCAAGCTCGATAAGATCAGAAGAGATAGTGCAGAGGATGGTTGGCATGCTTTATAGGCAGTATGCGCTTGTCATTGATGGCAGGATCAGATTCCGCATCGATGGAAAAACAGGAACAAAGTAAGCTCAGGAGGAATTAGCACAGAGTCAAATGCAATGTTTGTAGACAAGAAGAACGCGCAGAAGAGGAGGACAAATCTTAGGTGCCAGATATGAGCATAAGATCCGACCATTGTTGGATCAAGGAGAACCTGCACATTCATTAAATTGAAAGAAGAAGCGAAATGCGAAAGGCCAAATTATGTTGGTCTGACTCCATTTCGAGGTTTCGTAGATCGGGACTTGAAGGTGTCGAGAACTCACACGGCGAAGTGGTGAAATCGCGAGAATATCTGGGCCGTAGGATCTGGGGGAAGTACGAAGGACCAATAGCCGTTAGATATGGTGAAGCTACAAGGAAGATATGACAGTGATGGTCCGTTGGATCAAGAGGACGTGTGGCGAAAGATCAGAGCACCACAAAGACTCCATTTCGGAGTTTCGCAGGTCAAGAAATTCAAAGGAAAGAGGCTCAAACTCGCAATATGCGAATTCACGAAAAGATCTTGGCTGTAAGATCACCAAGGAATGTGGAAAGTTGATCATGCATGAAGAAGGCCTGTGAAGTGTCAAAATCATGAAAATATATGAACCATTGGGTCCATAGGACACGTGGCGAATGATCTTCATGTCGCTGACTGGAAAGTCAAAGGAACGGGGTTTGATCTTAGCCATCAAATCGAGGTTTGATATTAGCCGTTAGATCAAGGTTTGATCTTGACCGTTGATCCGACTCCATCTTGGAGTCTCGACTATCGTGACTTGGAGTGATGAGACCCTTCATCACAAGAACTACGAGATGCAAATTCACGAAGAGATCTGGACCGTCAATACACCCAGATTCTTGACCGTTGATCCAGCTCCATCTTGGAGTTTCACCTATCGTGACTTGGAGTGACGAGAACCTCCATCTAAGGAACAACAAGATGTGATATCGTGAAAAGATCAGGACTGTCGGATCACTAAGAATGTGGACCATTGATCTGAGCTCCATCTCAGAGCTTTGCCTATCACGACTTGGAGTGATGAGAACCTCCATCTAAGGAAAAAAGAGATGCGAGATTGCGAAAATATCAGGACCGTCGGATCACCAAGAACGTGGATCGTTGATCTGAGCTCCATCTCGGAGCTTCGCCTATCATGACTTGGAGTGACGAGAAACTCCAACTAAGGAACAACGAGATGCAAGATCTCGAAAAGATATGGACTGTTGATTCATCGAGATCATGGACCGTCGATCAGGGTCGATGAAGATCATGAGTTTGCAGCGCCTTTTAGCGCATCCTGTCATTACCGTGTGTGGTCATGTGGAGGAAGGACCTAGTGCAGATGAGCTCTGCCTCAGAATTTTGGGGATCGTGTCTGGGAATGTTGAGACACATGGTCACATGAATGTCGAACTGCCGAAAGACAAAATGTCGAAAGGAATACAAGATCCCTTGGAATCAATCCAACGGTGCAGGTGAATTTGAACAAGATCAGAGGGCTATTGTAGCACGACATAGTATAACTGCCAAAAACCACTGATGGTTTCAGCCAGAGGACTCGAAAACACTTGGGGATGATTGACATTGAAGGTGAAGAGCCTCTGGGAATCTTCAAGAGGGATGAAGATGTTCGTGGAGGCGATTGACAAATGGATGAGGATTGAGGCCTGTAACTGAAACAGAGAAAGTGAGCTCGACTGTCACAGAGAAGACGAAAGGTCTTGAACTGCCAGAGAGGCTAAGGAATCTCTGCATAATAGCTAGTGATGATAGACGCAGGGGTTGAACTGCTAGAGAAGCTGAAGAGTCGCGATGATGATCACGCAGAGCACTCGAGAGGTGGATGAATTTGGTGCAGAGTGAGCATGTAGATGCATTGCGAATATTGCATGCACAAATACAACAGAGGCTATAAGAATACCAAACAAAGAAGAGATAGTTGTTGTTGTCGTGGGGAAAATTCAAGTGTGAGCAAGGAGGCAGAGCGCAGGAGCAGAGATGAACGCTAGAGGAAGGTTGCATCAAAGGGATATGGTGCAGAGAGTATAAAAGGCAGAAGAACAGAAAGTGCAAGGGGCGTGCAGAAGGCACTGATG
>JZKD02S1674145.1:112372-122675 GCA_000966675.3 Picea glauca | reverse complement strand
ATAAAAGATGAGATGTAACAAAGTTGAAGCTTGTTGAACATCTTAAGAAGACGAGGTTTTTTCCCTGGTTGGGTTTCCTCTTGAAAAATCTGTGTCTCATACTTGTGAATGAATTCTGTGTGTGATTGTTGTTCTTTATACTATATGCTTCATGTTTATAACACTGGTTTTCACAGTAAAAACTTGCTGCCATTAAGATTAATGATTCGAAGATAAAATAGAGAGAAATTGTTAATAATTTACAATAACTGATTCACCCCCCCCTCTCAGTTATTTCATACCTGTAACAAAAGAGTGGGTCAGTAATAACCGGCTCTTAAAACTTTATGAGCAGTGGTGTCGCCACCGAAGTGCCTACCAGCTTCTCCTGCATGCATCTCGAGCAATAATTTTTCTGCTTCTTCTTTTTCGAGGTAGCGCATCAGTATGCCGTAAAAATTCTAGCGAAACAGTACACTGTTAATCAGATGAAAGGAGGTGGACTTTAACCTCACCGATCTCCTCTTAGAGGGGTCTAAGTGATGAGGTGTTGACCCATGTTCAAGATATAATCTAATATCGTCATACCAGGGACTAACGAGGTTTTGTGCACAACAGATTAGGCTCTGATCGCTTTGTCCTAGGTTTGACGTATCATCATGTTCTTAGTGTCCTTCTTCCGAATCAACCACCAATTTACACAACCCTTTGCCTCTCATGATCTGAGCTGGTGTGATCTCTAAGTCTTACTCCTGCAAGGAGGTGACCCAGTTGGCTCTCTTCTCTCCTAAATCCTTCTGCACTAACAAGTTCCTTACTGCAGGGTAGGGGACAATGACTTTTGTCCTTGACTTCAAAAGATAGGACTGGAAATACTTAACTGCCTTGAAAACAGTGTAGGCTTGCCGATCAACCGTTGGGTAGTTAAGTTCAAGACCTTTGAAAGTGGAGCTCATAAAGGCGATGGGTACTTCTTTGTTCTCGGCATTCTTCTGAGTTAGGACTGCGACATAGGAACGATCAGAGGCAAAAGTATAGAGTGTAAAATCTTGAGAGAAGTCAGGGCTCATGAGAAACAGAGCGTCTATTATGGCCTTCTTTATGGCGTTAAAAGCTTGATTTTCTGTGGGTCCCCAGTGATATTGGGTGTCTTTCTTAATCAGATTTTGTAGAGGCCTAACCATTTCGGAGAAGCTGGGGACAAATCTTCTCACGAAGTTAATCTGGCCTAGGAAAGACTGCATGGATTTTTTGGATGTAGGAGGGGGAAGTTTAGCGATGACTTGAGTCCTTTCGGGGTCAATAATCATCCCATCACTAGACACAATGAATCCTAGGAGTTTACCATGTTCTACTGCAAAGATGGACTTTTTGGGGTTCAAGGAGATGCCATATTTACGACATCGTTGCAGAACGGATCGTAAGTGAGCTAGATGATCGTCTTTGTTTTTAGAATAAACAGTTACATCATCTAAGTAAACTACAATGGACTGATTGATTAATCCTCGAAAATCAATGTCCATTACTCTCTGAAAGGTAGCGCCAGCATTAATCAATCCAAAAGGCATTTTGCGATAAGCATAAGTGCCCCACGGGGTACGAAAGGTAGTTTTGAGTTGGTCTGGTGGAGACATCAAGACTTGGTTGTATCCATAGAAACCATCTAACAAGGATAGCCTCTCGGAACCAGATACTTGTTGTAGGATCTGTTCCATGGGCGGGACATGATAGTTGTCTTTATCAGATGTTCTATTGAGGTTTCGAAAATCGACACAAAGTCGGATTTCCCCGTTTTTCTTCCGCACTGGGACAAGGTTGGAAACCCATTGAGTGTGCCTAACAGGAAAAATTATTTTAGCACTTAGGAGTTTATTCAATTCTTTTTTAATGGTCGGTTCAAGTTTAGGATGCATTTTCCTCAATTTCTGTTGGAAGGGTAAGTTTTGAGGCTTCATCAGGATGACATGCTGTATAATATTAGGATCGAACGTTTTGAGATCATCGTATGTCCATGCAAAGACATCCTTAAATTATTTAAATAGTTTAACAAAAGCATCTTTTTCTTGTCTAGAACATTCCAAGCCTAGATTGATGCATTGAGGATTTTCACTAGTTCCTAAATTGACTTTTCATAAGACAAAGAGGAACTATTGGTTTTACAATTGACCATATTTTTAAATTTATCTTCAAAATCATAAAACTTCTCTAATCTAACTATGGATTTGGGTATGGAATTTACCATGTCCAATAGAGCTTCGGAAGATTTCGGATCAGGTATTACCGTAAAGTCGTGCAAATTTTCGTCGTGTGTGAGTTCATCTATCACCGTGCCTTGAAAGGTTTCTTCCATGTGCAGAAAGTTCATGATCTGCTGATCATCGTCAAATACTCTCCAGTTGGTGATATTGTCAGGAACATATGGTCGAAACAATAGCTCAACGGAGAATACGTGTGGGGACAAGCCTTCTGCAGGAAGAAGTTTAGAGGCTACATTAGCCAGTAGATCTGCTTCAACATTATTTAGCCTAGGAATGGAATTTATATTGAAAGCATAAAATTTGTTCATTAAACTCCATACCTCAGACTGGTAACTTTTGAGATGCGGGGAAAGACAATGTATAGAATCTCTTACCTGTCTAACCACTATTTCAGAGTCACCGAATACAACTAGGTTTTGAATGTTCATATCCAGAGCTTTTCTGAGACCTTGCAGTAAAGCCTCATATTCTGCAGTATTGTTAGTACATTCAAATTCTAGTCTACAAGAAATTAATTTCTTGTTACCTGCCGGATTGATAATGATGCAGCCTGCACCAACTCCTTCTTTAGACTTAGAACCATCGAAATATAGAGACCAAATTTGATTTCCATCGGGCTCATGGGACTGTTGCATAGAAGTTGTTGGTTGCATATATGCTATGATTTCGGACTACTGTTTTGGATTGACGATAGGTGAAGCCTCGGCCGTGAAATTGCCAAAGAAAGTGTCCATCCCTTGGACTTAAGGTGTATCAGCAGAGGGTGTATATGGTTCATTCAGATCGTTCAAATCTGTGACCGTGAACTTGAGGTAACGCTCACAATTTACTCTGATCTTGGTAGGCTTACCGTTCTCTGGAAGCCACAGGTGAGACCAGTCTGTTGCGAAGTAACCATGTAGCTGCTCCGACCAGTCCCTTCTTAAAAACATACCATTCACTTCTGGGATATCCACAACAATTATATCAATAACCTGATGAACCTTAGGGTTAGACAATAATCTAATCAATACATTTTTTAGTTGGCCTATGACTTTGACATTTGTTCGATCAAGTTGTATGATTTTTAATGTAGATGGTTCCACTTCAGCGTTAATCTTTTGGCAGACAGACCAAGGCATCACATTGGATGATGCTCCTGAGTCAACGATACAATTATGCACGTTTCTGTTGAAAATTTCGAAAGTTAACAAGAAAGGAGGTACGTTTTTGTGAGTACTAAGAGTAGTAGCTTGTGGCTTCTTACTCGCAGTTTCTAAAGCTACTTTATCTACATTATTTACATTATTTACAGGGGCTACAGGAAGGCTTCCTTTATCTTGAGGATCAATATTGTTTTTAGTGGAAGTCTTCTGCGGAACTTTGCTTTGCACAACCTTGTTACCATTTGAATTACCATTCTTGTCGTTCTCTGAAATATTTTGCAACATTTTTTGTAAAAGAAATGGAAACTTCAATAACTCATAAATAGAAATGTTAGCCCTCAATTTTTTAAGATCTTCAACAACATCATAATCTAAGTTGGGGTTCACATTGCTTTGTTTAGTGTCAACTAACTTAGGTTTCTTTGGAGGTGAAGTTGTAGTGTTTTCGATAGAAGATTTGTTTGTTGTCTTACTCCTAGTGTTATAAGGGTGAACTGTCTCAAAATTAGCTTGGAAGATGCTATCCGAGAAGTGTCCAAAAATGTTCGGAGAAGACTCTTCTTCTTGAACCATTTCTTGTTCAACTTCCTCCTGGGGAATCTCAGGAGGCATCAAGTTATCTTGGGCTTCTAGAATTGTTTGAAGGGCACATTGCAAGCTTTCTAGATTTAAGCCTTCGAAGTTTGGATTAGGTGGGTTGGTAGGAAAAGGATTTCAGAAAGGGGTTTTGTAGGGTCCTTTACTCGAGGAAGCTTCTTCGGTTGACCTTTTTAAGTCTATAACTTGATTAGACAGTTTTTGAACAACTTTAGTTAAGTTTTCCAAATCAGAGTTTTCAGGTTGTGTTTTACTTTGAGTAGGTCTAGGGAGGATTTCAATCTTCCTTTTGGAAGAAGAGCTAGTCTCAGCTTCGTTGCTAGAAGAGTCTTTAAGACTAAGTATGTCTTTTTCAATCTAGCTGGCCTCCTCGAAGGCCTCCAACAACGTGGCTTTCTTGGATCTTTTAACCCAAATAGCTATACTTTGATGCAAAGCTTTAGTGTAGTAAGCTATTATAAGACTTTCAGCAGGCATATAATCTGCAGGGATTCGGTTTTTAAGTGTTAAGAATCTTTGATTAAAGTCTTTAACTTTTTCTTTTGGGTTCATTCTTAAGCTTGAAACATCCATGACTAGGACTTTCGGAGGTTTACCATCTCCGAACTTTTCCAAAAAGCATGACTCAAACTTTTCCCAAGACACGATGGTGTGCGGTTGTTGGGTGAATTACCATGTGGATACATTACCCTCAAACGTATAAGGGAACAACCTACAGACAATGTCTTCATGTTCGACATTACGGAGTCTTATGGCTAACATAAATTTTTTGATATGATCTTCAACTATCTGTTTTAAGTCGAGATCAAACTTGGGAAGCCATTTCTCTGGGTGCTTAGGTAAAGCGTGCTGAGCTCCAGGTACGGCTACAACATCCTGGTCCAACTAGGGTCTAGCAGGGTTGTTCTGATTTGTCATTGGGGAATCAGGTGTGGAAGGCTGAGAAGGTGAATTGCCTTCATCTGATGAGTCTCCTCCAGAAGAAGGAGGAGATGATGGGGGTGGTGAAGGAGGTATCCCAGATCCTCCTGCAGCAGGATTTAAGTTTGGATCTATAGGATTCGCAGTGAGGTTAGTATCACCTAATTGTTCTCTGATGTCAGAGAAATCCAAAGGTTGACCCCACGGACGGTTTGGTTTCCGAAGATGAGCTAAGGCACTGTGTGTTTTAATAAGATATTGGCGGAAAATCTCTTGTATGTCACCACCTGTAGGATTAGGGGTTGTTGGCTCAACTGTGATCTGTGGATCGTCGGTTGAAGTAGTTGCCGTTTGAAGGGGAATATTATCTTGTGAATGGATTCTGGTCACTATAGGTGATCGATTAGGGGGGGGAGGAGTCTTGCGACCACCTCGTGCCATTAATTTAGTTCAGGCCCTCCTTCTAGCGCCATTTGTTGATGGGCGAAATTGACCGTCCGTCAACTGAGAGAGTGGAACCGGTCCGAGGTTGTCTAATAACCCAAGACATTTGGAATGAACCACCCTGACGGGTTTAGCGGCTCCATTGGCCGATCTAAGGTCCTAGGAAAACAAAAGAGAAAACTAATCTAAACTAACTAATTTAACTAAAACTAAACAAACTAAAACTAAATAAAACAAACTAACTAAAACTAAATAACAAACTAACAAACTAACAATAAATAAAACAAACTAATCTAATTAAAACTAACTATTAAACAAACTAACTAATCTACTATTCCTATATATACAAAACTACTAACTGATACTATACTAACTACTAACTGAAATACAACTTATTTACAAAATATACAAGATCTACAAAATACAGATTTAAATAAAACCTAGAAAACTCATTTTCAGTCTGCCCTAAGACAGAGAAAGGTATTTATTTTTTGATTTTATAATTTTATAAACAAGAAATAAGACTTACTGAAATTAAACAATCTAATATACATATATCTAACTAAACTTATATCTAAACTAAACTACTAATAAATATATTAACAAACAAATGACAAACTGACCTGGAAACGCTCTAAATTTGCCCTGTGTATGATGACTTCGAAGCTGGTCGGAGGAAGGAAACTCGCACCAGATGATCCAAAATATTCTCGTAAACGATAGGTTGCAATGCTCTTTGAGTTATTTACAGGACAAACAAGACATAAAAAATCATAACAATTATATGATTTATAAATCTCTACAATAAGGGAAACCTGTTATGCAGAAACTAATACTTAATAATCCAATTAATGAAGAAGAGAAATCTGTCATTCACAAACTGAATCAAGCAATTGCTATGTCTTTATGTATTAGAAGAAATCATATATGTATTATATTGATTAAATCATATCATTTTCAAAAGATTAAGATAGCTAAAGTAGTCATTAACCAAATGCAAATTGATACACATAAACACGAAACAAAATATTGATATTATGAAAAGCCAAAGATGTAACAGAACACCAATTTCTGCCTCAGTCTGTATTAAAATTCCATATCCTTTTTCTCCCACGAATGAGGATGTCTCTTATTACAAAAATAATAAGTATTTTTAAGTCTTTCCACAGGGTAAAACCTCCCTGTGGAAGTTAAAACTATTTTACAAAATTTGGGAAAATATCCCCAAGATCAACTAAACTAGGAAACTAAAATGAAACCAAAATATTTCAAATATCCTCTAACTGCTCATCAAATCCAATGCAATTTCGAATGCACCTGAAATGGACCAAAAATAATAAGTTAGAGAGGTATTTTATTATTAAAACAATAAAAATTTAATTCCACAGACTTAGCTACAGAATCATCTGATTCTGTAGCTAGTCTAAAATAATATACAGAATCGGAATTGAAATCAAATCAAATATTTGAATGAGATTTAATTCAATTATCATTTAACAGCCATTTGAAAATGAATCATGAATTGAAATTGATATTCTATTATGAACTCAAAAAGGATTCACATCATTAACCGAGTATGGAGATAGCAATACTCTGTTTTGATTGTAGTCATAAATCGGGTAGACAGAATCAAAACCAAACAGTTTTTAAAATCGTTTCATATCCAATTTGAAATTAATGCAATCAAACAAATCACGGACAAACGTTGTGTTTTTCCAACAACAAAATATACGATCAGATCGAAACAAAATCGTTTTTAAAATTACTATAGCTGTCATGACATCAAACGATTCACGCCACAAGAAGATTAATTCAAACAGTTGCGAGAATCAACTCATATAAAATCATAACCAGATAAATTTGATTTTGATCATAATCATAATAGAATCAACACAAGTGATAATTGGTTATTGCAAAATGGGCAAATAAACTTGATTGGTATTGAACGAAATCATTAATTTCAAACAAATCATGACTGAGTTTAACATAAAAATAAACCGTGAATCCGGGTATAACCAATCTTGTTCTATAAATCAAAATCAAACAGATCATCCATCGCAATATGAATCCAAATCACAACAAGGTCGATGGTACTTCAATCAATGCGAATTAACCGGCTGGGGTTTAGCATAATCGTTAAGCATCAAATCCTTCCCAGGATTTGGGCGTGTTTGTACAGGCTTAAAAAAGCAATGTTTCCGAAGAGACAGAGTCACTTTAGAAATGATCCAAGTTGTACTCCTATGTTTTAAAGATCATATGACACAACAAACCGTAACAATTAACCTCATCAAAATCATTGTGAATCATAGCGCATGAATTATAACGAAATCGAAACGAAACGTGATCATATTCTATATTGAGTATGAGAAACATTTCTTGTCTAGAATAGATACAAACAAATTCGATTGACAACAAAGCATCCATTTTAACTCAATCAAAAAAATCAAATTCATACTAAGATCAATCAAATCGATGAAAATCTAAGAGAGACTAAATTGGGAATGATCCAATTGCATATCGAATCAAAATTTGTTTTTATTCAAAACAAAGCTATATATAGAATATACACAATGTAACAGAGCCATTCACTGATGTGAACAGAGCTGTTTGAAACTGAAATCAAATCGTTATATAAACCTAGATTATGTACAAAAAAAAATGATATCAAAACATACCTGTGTAGCGACGAGGCTGCTCAATTATGCCAGCTTGGAATTTACAATAGCCGTGACTGATTCCACAGTTTTAAACAGAATGGAGCCGGTCGTCTTTTGTTTTTTATCCGTTGATTGTAGCTTGGCCTTTTGACTGGTAAGCAGTGCAATCTGGTCTTCCAAAGATTGAATCCTTGACTGGAGAATCGGAACATCAATATAATATCGCTCTAACCATGAATTACATTGATCGCAAGGTGACTGTGTGGGTTTAGACAGAGAAGGAGAGGGTTTGGGCAAACGACCGAGGGTTTCACAAGGAAACCTAATCCCTGGGTAGTTAGGGTCATGCTTTAGGCAAGGGGGTAGGTTTGATACAAAATCATACGAGGGCTCGGCACACAAACCTTGCGAATAGGGGTATTCGCTGGCCAAGAAATGCTCCACTTCTGAATCAGAGTCCTCACTCAATACGATAGGGTTTGGCTCGACAGGGGGTTTTGGCTTGTTCCTTGCCATCGGTGAAATCAAACGGGCATTCTTTTTCCCTTTGGCGTTTGCACTGAGGTCTGCCTTGGGCTTTTTGCTCATAGGATTTTTTATGGCCTCTGCATCTTTAGTTACAGTGTCGGGTAGGTCGATAGGAGGGTCGGTCGAGGGTTTAGGCAATAGGAGGTGCAAGGGTACCGGGTGTACATTTTTAGTCTCAGTTACCATAGGTTTATCAACCTGTGGAGGGTCAGTATCTTCAAAGCCATTGCGGGCAATGAAGGCCTTCCAACTATCACCCAGAAGACTCAAATGATAAACAACAATGAGCTTGATAAGCCCATGATGGAACAAGCTATTGTCAGCCTTGTGCCTCTTATACCTTTTAGACATCTTATACAAACTCCGATGAAAATAGAACGACATGTTTAGAGGATAACCTATGAAAATAATCAATAAACGTCGGTGATAAAGGAATACAAGCCTGTATCTGCCTTCGCAGGTAACAAACTGTTTGATTATCATTAGCAAATCATGCCAACGTTGTTTGAGCATAGTCACGGGCATACCTCTATCAAAGGAGGTGATTTTGCGCAATTGAAACAATAATGTCCACGAAACTTCCTCGACCTTGCAATTCTTAAACCACCGCTGTCCAGAAGTAGATAACCCCGTGGACGAGTTGATGAACTGCTCATCAATTTCTAACTGTACATCGCCCACTTTGGCTCGACAGCCATCGAAGGTCATGGAAAATTGTCGAGCTACGCAAAGGTTAAAACCCTCGAAACGTTCCACGAAGGTAAGCCAACCACTGTCTGCCAAATCCTGGCGGGCATTATCAAACATCAACAGAGCCTGGTTTCCATTGGGTTCAAATCTCACGACTGGGGCCATGGTGCCGAATTCACGGTAAGGGAAGGGTTTGATTTCACCAAAACACACAGAAGCAGAG
This sequence comes from Picea glauca, assembly GCA_000966675.3. NCBI lineage: Eukaryota > Viridiplantae > Streptophyta > Pinopsida > Pinales > Pinaceae > Picea > Picea glauca. The sequence goes on along the minus strand of JZKD02S1674145.1, from coordinate 113,230 downwards.
CTATCCAAGACAACAATGAACGAGCAAAAGGGGTAAGCATTAATGCACGAATGCGAGGGTGGTGGAGTCTGCCATGCAAAGTATTGATTATCCAAGTAAAACCGCCAAGTTCCATAGCTATTCACTCAATAATAATAGTTCAACCATCAACTTATGTGTACAACCAATCAAATGCAATGTACATACCAATACGCGCCAACACTATGCCATAGTATTCAAAAAATCAAAAGTTTTCAACAATGGTGCCAATCGATACTCATAAAATTGACAAGCCAAGAGCTATAAAAAGATTAGCAATAAGGATTATATCACATATATAAAGAAAACTTTACCATAAACCTTATGCATTTCATGGAATCAAAGATCAGGCAAGTCATATAATGTGCGAATCCAAAGGCGCAATGCTTTTAAAAACTCAATAAAATAAAGTTATGCAATCAATATAAGAATGTCTAATGAGCATAATGACAATCTTTCTAGCCACATAACAATAAACATAATGTAAGCGTAGTAGTCATATCGACAAAAAGGTCATGACAACTCAGATAGTGATCGAAATGTGACCTCGAAAGGGGAAGTTTTCATGATTACAGTTGTAAAAACTTTATGAAGACAAATGTGCAAATGTCGCAAGAAATGAAAATATCGTCTATTCGAAAAATGCGACGAAAATTTGAAGTTCGCAAGACATAGGTGTAGGCAGCTTATAGGACAATAGAAAAAATTGAATTGGCTGCCAACAGAGCTTAAGTAATGGAAAAGGAAAAGCCCAAGATGTTCTACTTGTGGATGGGCTAAAGCATAACCTGCTCAGTGTAAGTCAAATGTGTGACAGAGGATGCGAGGTGTTGTTCACAT
>JZKD02S1674145.1:56119-88839 GCA_000966675.3 Picea glauca | reverse complement strand
AGACAACATTATATGAAAATGAGTAGAAAGAATAGTAATGAAAAGTAAGCAAACCCACATCAATTACTACCATGTAAGAAAACCAATAAAAATTAACAATTATCCATATTAGAGGTTCAAGTTCATTTTCAAGCAAAAACACAACAATAACCATTAATTATCTATATTAGAAATAAATTTATAAAGAAATCAATATCTATTACTAATAGAAAACAAATTTCTATGAAAAATGCAACGTGTTTGAAAAATATATTGTATGTTCATAAAATAGTAGGATTGAAATCCTACCACATAACTCTGCTTCCTTCGCCCCAATTTATCCCAATTCAAAGTCTCTTCATTGATTCACAACTAAAGCTCCCATAGTTTCCCTCCTACAAGAGTATAAGCAAATTTGGATTAGAATTGTTAATACACAAGGAAAAAAATCATTAGCTTCCCTCCTACAACAGTATAAGCAAATTTGGATTAGAATTGTTAATACACAAGGAAAAAAATCATTAGCTTCCCTCCTACAACAGTATAAGCAAATTTGGATTAGAATTGTTAATACACAAGGAAAAAAATCATTAGCTTCCCTCCTACAACAGTATAAGCAAATTTGGATTAGAATTGTTAATACACAAGGAAAAAAATCATTAGCTTCCCTCCTACAACAGTATAAGCAAATTTGGATTAGAATTATTAATACACAAGGAAAAAAATCATTAGCGAAGCTAATGGGAATAGCAATTTACATCTCTTCTTTTTCACACTAAAATGAGTTGCAAAGGTAAAAAATTAGTTGATATTAGAACAACATGTTCCCCAACAACTTGAATGGAAGGCATATCCCACCCACCACAAGGATGGTGTAATAGCTTTTACTGAATGCATTGAAGGAATGACTACAAACCAAGCACGGGTAATGCTAGATTTTGAGACAAGTGACCACACATTCTATCACATTGAACTAAGAACTCGCTCAAACATATTATTAAACGAATTACACAGGAGTAGAGGGCAAGATCCCTCAATTTCAAGGTGTAGAGACCACTCCACTACTAAGCATGAAACAAATTACACAGGAGTAGAGGGCAAGATCCCTCAATTTCAAGGTGTAGAGACCACTCCACTACTAAGCATGAAACAAATTACACAGGAGTATTAAAATAGAATTAAAAAAAATAAAAAATATTGAAAACTGAAATCAACCATTCTTATTCATAAATGATTTCAAACCTAGTTGGATTTGTTCGCATTTATCTTTTTCTTCTACTCAAAAAACTTTCAACCCCTTCACAATGGAGAAACTATAAAGTAAAATGCTAAAATGGTTTGGAGTTGTTTAATCATTCTATTTTTTTTTTTGATAAAATACATTTTTTTAGTTGTTTAAATATTTTATGTTTTTTTTTTTTTTCTAAATCAGATTATATAAATCTATACAAAATCACAATTTTTTGTGGTTTAATTTGCATTTCTGAATGCATAAATAGATTTAGCATGCTGAAAAACTAGAAACACTTAGATTATACAAAACTAACCATTGAAATCTGTACATCAAACAATTTCTCTCCACATTTTGTGCAAAATTAAACTGAAAATATCCCAGAAAAGAAGAAGTAATTAAAACAAAACCCTAATTGACACAAAAGCCAGGCCAGGAAACTCCATGGCCCAGTGAATAATCAATTGTATAAAAACTGAACATGAATGTAGTAAATAATTTGATTCGTCATTATCAAACTAATTTCACTAATAAATCTCAGTAATGATTAACGACCATATTTTAACATGAGAAAAACATAATCTATAAAATCTCCACCTTCCAATTCTTATAACTACCAAAAATATTCTAAACAGATTAAATCGTGTCCATAAAAACCCTCTTTAGATGATTAAATCTGATGATTGTCGATAGATATAAACCTTTGGGCCTAAAATGACAAAAACAACTCACCTAAAGTTGATTTGGATGCCTACCGTTGCAGTACCTACTGTTCTACTCAGGAAGGCATAGTCTACCACGACAGGTATTCAACGCACCGAGTCTCTGCACCAGAAAACAAATATTTATATTTGACATTCGTAGCATCATCCGTATAATCCACGTTAATTAACAACTTTTTCTAAGAAAAAATCTGTGCTTTCCACTGTTATAAATTCGATAAGGAAAGCGTTGTTGACTTGGGTATGGTCGTGCTCCGTATTGCATTTGACTGCAATCTCTGAGGCGGCACACGCATATATGTATAAAGACAAGACACGCGGAGATAAAATGAGAAGCGATAGAAGTATGAGAAAACCAACATTAATGACTCAGGTAGTGTATGCACTGCTTTTGCTCTTTCAGATGTTGTCTGCGACCATTGGCTGCCATGCGCTCGCGCTCGCCAACGACCATTGGATGATACCAAATTAACTATAGGCTTCCTTTTGTTGCACTTCATTTTTTTTAAATGTAATTTTGTTTCACGTTCAACATCTCCATGTCCTCTTGTTGTATGTCCTCTTGTTGTTGTTGTTGGATAGTTTCATGCTCGTTATGCCTTCTTGACCCAATCAATAATATAGTCATCGATTGAGATATGGAGTTAATTTCAATTAGGTAATCAATTGTTTTTTTGAGGGTTGCACATTTAGTCTGCAAATCACTTCTTTGAGGGTTACACATTTAGTACATTTAGCCATCACTTTGAACACAAAAGTATGTGAGTCCCATGGGAAAATATCCAAAATAATATTGAGAAGAATATGAGGTTTCAACGCAATGTCATGGCAAGACTAACAAGACCCCTGAGCCTAAGAAAAACTCCAGCATGGGCACCAAAAGGAAAGGAAAGGTGTTATCTAGGATGTCCATGACGGTAGGCTCTACCACAAACAACACGACACTTAAAATCAACTGGAAAGGTTTGTGTTGCTAGTAAATGGGGTTGACCCTAAGGAAAATGTATAATAGGCCATTGATAATGAAAAATTCAAGGTGGAATAAACCTACCTTATATGCTAGTGATGAAAACATTACCTGAAAAGAGTTGAGAAAAGACGGGCCAACATGCATGAAAATGTCATTTTTAATCATCTTCCCTACAAAATCTAAGTTCAAACGGTCATCTTGTACAAACATTCTGGTCCATTAGGTGTTTTAAATGACAAACATGGAAAAACTATGTAAAAATGGGAAAAAAATCATTATACTATTGAAAAATGACACAAAAACATTTCATTATGAGTTTTTTACCAAATTGGGTCAGTTTTGGGGAAAAATTACCCAAAAAACCTTTTGAAGTGTTCTGATGCACTGCACGGAACTGGAAAAAAAAAAAATTTAAAAGCGACCAAATTTCAGGCCATTTTCAAATTTTAATTGAGTGAAAATGAAATCAGGTAACAAAAAAATTATCTAGGCTCTTCTATCCCAAGGAGGCATGATTCCACCGTAGAGAATAAATGAAAATTCATGGTATTTTCCAAAATTTTGAAATGTTTGGAATCTACCCGTGGATCTATCGAACTAACTATAGAGCATTGCAAATGGCACAACCCTAGAAGTAGAGTGAGCATTGATGCTTTTATGAGAGTTTGGAAGAACATAATGAAGTGTAATAATGAAAACCAACTTGGTAATTTTTTTTATTTTACCCTGCTGCAGTGTGTCGGAGAGGGATATGCACCAAGGTATCATGTATACACACATCAGGGTGCTTTGTTCGATGCTATGTATTTTTTTGTATATTATGGATAACAATGTGCCTTACTAGTTTAGAACCAGGGAATTAGTTTTATGTGTGCACCGGGGCATAGGGACATTATAGGCACACCGGTAAAAAATCCTCCACAAAAACCTACAGTCGCTTGCCTTCGCTATAAACAAAGAAGGAATAATTTTTTTGGGGTAGTGTCATGGTAAGGGTAGAATCAAAGGCCCACATAGGGGATGTGAACTGATCCAATTCCTCTATTGAAGGATAAATGAGATCAATGTCTCCTCTGGCCCTTTGGATGGCCTAATAGGAAATTTTCTCTACATGTAATGGCATAGACATACTTCCATGTCTATTTTCCTCTGTTGAGATAGAAGTTTCTAGTAAATTCAATGGATCTTCAAAACATGATGTTATGAAGAAATGTTCCACGTTCGTGAATTTGGTAGTAGTTTATGAAACTACATACACAGGGATAGATTCAATATAAGATATGGACGATGGGATATTGAAAGTTTCCATAAGGGTAGGGTACATTTCCACACCCACATTTTAACATACCCTTGCGGAATTATCAATCAATGGGACACTAGGTTTCAAAGACATAGCCAGATCAGGTCTACATAAAGAAAACTAATCAATAGTAATGATCTTCCCTTTAAGAGGGAAATAGATCAAGCGAAAAACCATTGATACCATAGCAATCATTCTATACGTCCAACTACGACCCAAGAGGATATCGTAATCTAAGGGGGCATCGACAACCTCAACCTCTATGGACATAACGTTTCCCCCTATTTGAATGGGAAATGATGGAATCATTTTGTGAGGCCTAAAAGAATGCATGTCAAAGTATTTTAACATTGTTGGTGATGGGATGATCTTAGGGAAGCCAAGGCCTCACCAACATGAGAATGACATGATGCACATAGAAGTTCCTTCATCCATCACTGTCCTGAAAATATTTCTTCTACAAGACAAAACTTGTATCTATAAAGTGACATAATGTAAACGACATGACTTTAGGTTGTTAGGATAAAATTTGATCAACTAAAAGTCATTGGAATCAAAGGCATTGATTTCTAATAGATTTTCTTACACTACAAACTGAAGCACTAGAGGACCTTTAAGGAAGACATGGCACAAAAATCTTGCAATAAATCTTCAACCATGTTATAGTTTTGGGCAGCCTTGGCATTAGGATAATGCATCAATTGTATTAAAATTCCTTTTGGGAGATGTGGCATTGTATGAATTGTCGATTTCTCAATATCTAGATGGTTTAGCATTTTGTATGTAGATGTATCTTTCCCTCAGCACCAATTTTAGGAGCATCATAATTATTAGCTCAAATCTGGATGGCAACATCATGTTCACACATGAAAACATTAAACGGGTCTCCCCTTGTTGAGGGGCTCCCTGATTTCCCCCTTGTGGAGGTGAAGGGATTTTTTCACTCCAACCACCATCTACTGGCCTTGAGGCGAAAATGATTTACTCAACACAACGAGTTATTGATTGGTATCTCATTGTGCCAATAGTCATTGGGCCTCCTCAAGTTTGGGGCATTGATGGGTTAGATGGTCTACCTTAAAAATATTGCAGGAAAACTTGACCTTCTTCTTTTCTTTTTTCCCATAGTAGCATTGTTATTATCCATGTTATTCCCCCTCTCCCTTTATTATTCTCTTTCTTGTTATTTTATCCAAGTTGTTGGTTACCCTTTGGGTTAAATGTCTGAACTGTATAGATATCGGAGGATTGAACAGGGGAAGAGGTATAAGTAGTACCTTGTGGAGTTATAAGTGAATGTAAATACATATGGGTCATATGACTCATCGCTTGACTTGCCACGAAATTCCATGGGACCAATCATACCATCGACATGTGGTCTAGGATTTCGTTTTGTGGGGTCAATGTCCAACCTTGGTGCATTAGGTAGAATCTTGTAGAGAACCTTGGATTGTTGAATATACCAAATCCAACTATTGGGATCTTAAAGTGGTGTAGGAAATGCAAAAAACACTTTCTAATGGGGACTAGAAAAAACTACAATTAACCAAGTAGAGGCTCTTGCTTTGTACCAAGGATTGAGGATCATTAACAATAGGCCATGCAAGAATCTAATTTTTATAGGGAAATCAGCTTTAATCATTAAAATAATGGTCAAATCCTTCCACCCGAGTAATGGTGCTCTAATTAGAACAATATCTCAAATCAAAATAGAAGTCTCCAGGTTTGCGAGTGTTGAAATTTATCTTTTCCTCAAGGCTCTCAATTGACAAGATGATGCATTAGTCAATAAAGAAAATCAATTGGATTGTGGTAAACATAGGTTAAAAAATGGGGAAGATTATTTCCCTATCCCCTAATTTGATGTCATTAAGACTTATGATAAACCATGGCATGTTGAACACTTGCACATAATTTCATTTGGAACAGACACATATTGAATCTGGTGGTCAAGACACATACATAGTGCGATCCTCTCACACATGAATTATCCAATGCAAGTGAGATATATTCAACCACTTTGTCTCATGATCTTTCATGCAGGTGGGATTATTGCCTTGAAATGAAGAATTGATGTTTATTGTGGGTTTGCGGCTTATAATTCTAGTGAAATTAGGTATCAATCGAGGTTCAATATTTCTCTATGAATCATCCTTGTGGGATCACAAATCTGGGGTTTGGTTGGCTCTTCGAGATTTTAACTCTGGTTTGAGTGGAATAGGATAATTTTAATCAGCCTAAGATTGACAATGTGCTCCAAAACAACTCGGTTCCTCTAGATTTAGGGGCATTAGTGACTCTTCTATGACTCTTCTGGTGACGATGGTTTGTGCAGTTTTTGTGGTCCTCATTTTTTCGTGGCCTCTATGACCTTTGTGGCCCCCCAATCTACTTTCTTCAAGTTTGTGGGGCTACTTTCATTTTGTCTCAATGTTGGTGTTATTATCTAATTATCTTTGGTGTCTTTAATGGTTTATGTGGCCCTCATTTAGTTGGTGATTGTTGTGGTTCTTTTGACTCTCATAATGGTTGTGGCTTCTATGTATTTTGTGGCCCCTTAGTCAGTGCAATACAAGTCCATATGGTTTCTCTCGTTTCATGTCATCACTGGTAGCGCCATCCTTTGTTGAAGGTAAGTGGTCAAGCCTATGTTATTGGCCTACTTGGGGTGCTAGATAATGATTTAAGAAATTCTATACTGCATGTGGCTAGTGATAAAAAAGAGTTGTCTTTGGGTTTATGGTGAGAGCTCTTAATGGATCATGGTCATGCAGGATGGTTCCCTTTGTGTGAGACCTCAAAAATTCAGTGAATTTTAAGAAGACATGAGGTTTACATCAATCTCATCTTTCTAAGATAGTATGTAATCTCAAGAAGCTAACAGGGACATTGAAGTTTATTGATTGAGACCCTTCACCACCAAAAACAACAAATTGCATATTTGTAGGCTAAATGTGCAACCCTCAAAGAAATGATTGATGGACTAATTGGAATTAACTCCATATCTCAATCAATGACTATATTGTTGATTGGGTTAGGAAGGGATAAGGAGCATGAAACTATCCAACAACAACAAGAGGACACGGAGATGTTGAACGTGGACCAAAATTACATAAAAAAATGAAGTGCAAAAAAAGGAAGCTTATAGTTAATTTGATCTCATCCAATAATATTTTATGTATTTTAAAGTTTGTTTATTGTTAAGTTTTTTGTGTGTTATTATACACTTGAAATAAATTTCATAAATCCTTTTTAAAAAATTGTTATCTAGTATTAAAATATTAGATTCAATCTCTAAACATACTTTAGACAATTCTGTTGAATAATCTATTTATATGTATTTTGTGCTCATATATTTTCAACACAATATCTACATATTTCATTTACCTTTACTTCATCTTCCTTTTTATCTCCATCTCAAACCACTATACTTAAGTTATGATATTTTTTTAATTTAATAAATAGTATAAAACTTATAAATTCCCCTTCTCCAATATAAACCCAACATTCTAAATATGAATGGATTTATCATGTCCTCCTCATATAAGAAGTACCCTAAAATAAATTAACCTCAATCATTTTTTTTAACTTATAATATCTTTGTTCTTTGTAACTTATAATGTTTTGAGAAGGCATATCATACTTCCCTTTTATTAAAAAAACACCCTTTCAAATAAATAAAATTAATAAGACCCTTTCGAATAAATAAAAAATAAAACACCCTTTCAAATAAATAAAATTAATAAGACCATATGCTTTATACATGTAAGGGAGTAGATAGCTTGTGTTCCACATTCTAGGTTTAAATAAATAAAATTAAAGAGTAGTCTAAACGTTTTATTTTTTGGTTTATTTTTTGACATTTTTTTTGTTTCGTTTTTGTCTAAAATCTGGGGAGGAATTGTTGAATCTGCATATTTAAGTGGTTAAGTTTGTATAATCGAAGTGTCCCAGGGTTTTCAACATGCTGAATCCATTTATGCATTCAAAAATGCAATTTAAACAACAAAAAATAGCAATTTATCCAAACTTACACTACCAATTCCAACGAAAAAAACCCAAAAAGTACAACATTTAACCAACACTTAAAATTAATAAGAGCACATACTTTATATATGCAAAGGAGTAAATGTTGCCCACCTCATACTTGAAAGTCATGTTTTTAAATAAATAAAATATGAGTAATACCACATGCTTTATACATTCAAAGGAGTAGATAGCTTGTCTTCCCCATTCTAAGTCCAATAGTGTAACACTTTTATGACATTTCAACCTCTCTTTTTTCCCGCTAAAGTTATCAATTCATGGAAAAATAAAATATATATTTATTTTTTATAAATTATTTAAATATTTTCACTCTATTACTTTAGAAGTGTCCATTTCAATTTTAAGTGTTAATTCATGATTTTTTTTTAATTTTTTTCATAAATCAGGACTAGTTCATCTCCTGATGGTTCTCCGATCGTGTTGGTGCCAAAGAAAGATGGCACATGGCGAATGTGTGTCGATTACCAACCCTTAAATAAAATCACGATGAAAAATTGATACCCTCTTCCTCGCATAGCTGATTTACTTGATCAATTGAAGAATGTTGTCTATTTCACTAAGTTGGATTTGCGCAGTGGATATCATCAAATCAGAGTCGTAGAACATGATGCATGGAAAATTGTCTTTAAAACCAAACAGGGATTGTTTGAGTGGTTGGTTATGTCATTTGGGATTTGTAATGCTCCGACAACTTTCATGCGTGTGATGAATGATGTATTCAGGCCTTTCATAGATGACTTTGTGATTGTATATTTAGATGACATTCTTGTTTTTAGTGAGACTTGGGATGAGCATATGAGGCATGTAAAGCAAGTATTGGATACTTTACAAAGGGAAAAGTTGTATGTAAAATTGTCTAAATGTGAATTTGGCAAGACTACACTTGTATACTTAGGTCATATTGTAGGAGGAGGACAATTGAAAATTAACCATTCCAAAGTTGATGTAATTATAAATTGGCCTGAGCCAAAAAGTATAACCGAAGTTCAAATCTTCTTAGGTGCAGTCCAATATTGGAGGAGATTCATTCCCAACTTCTCCTTCATAGCAGCTCCTCTGCATGCCTTATCCAATGTGAAGAACACTTTTCAGTGGGAAGGAAAGCAATAAAAATCTTTCGACACTTTGAAGGGAAAGATCAGTACCGCACCAATATTAGCACTACCGAATATTCAATAGCCTTTTGAGATTGAGACAGATGCTAGCGGATACACCATGGGTGCAGTACTAATGCAATATCGTAATCCTATCTGTTACCACTCTGAAATGTTTAACCAAGTTGTTGTTAACTATCCTACATATGATAAAGAGTTGTATGCACTAGTCGAGAGTGTAAAGAAATGGAAGCACTACTTGTTAGGGAATGAAACCATTATACATAGAGATCACAAACCCTTACAGTATCTTCAAGCACAGACCAAATTGCAACAATCTCGACACTATAGGTGGATGGGTTTTCTACAACAGTTTCACTTGGTAATCAAGTACAAAAAGGGTACAAGTAACAAGGTAGTTGATATGCTTTCTATACCTCCTATTTCTGCTTCTATTATTTTGAAGAATGCTTCTTTATTTCATGATAGCTATATAGAACAATATGTCATCGATGAATATTTTAAAAAGTATATACGAAGCTAACCCTTGGTGCACAGGTAGAGAACTATTGTCTGCAGGGAAAGTTACTTTACCATCTTGGAAATCTATGTATTCCTACAAGTGAACGAGTCCATGTAATACGAGAAGCTCATACTTCTCTTGTGTCTAGGAATTTTGGGGTAGGAAAAACTATGGCTCATTTGCAGAGGTTTTGTTACTGGCCTCAAATGAAAGCAATTGTAACTAAATATGTAAAGGGGTGTGTGATGTGTTCTACTTGTAAGCCCACTAATAGAAAATTGGGGTTGTACTCACCACTTCCTGTTCCATCCAATCCATGGGAAAGTATATCCATGGATTTTGTAGGGGGTTTACCCATGACCAAGGGGGGTCATGATTATTTGTATGTTGTAGTGGATAGGTTCAATAAGATGTGTATATTGATGCCTTGTAAAAAGAAGATCACTAATGAGCAGACTGCTAATATCTTCTTTCAACATGTTTGGGTTCACTTTGGATTACCCACATCTATCGTCTCAAATCGAGATACTCAATTCCTTAGGGACTTTTGGACTAGGTTGTGAAGAATGATGGACACCAAATTTAAGAGGAGCAATACTTTCCATCCATAGACCGACGGACAGACATAGATGGTAAACCGAACAGTAGTACTTTTTCTTCAAGGCTTCTACAACAGGTGTCCCAAGGTATGGGATGAATAGATACCCTATGTAAAACATGCGTACAACCGATCTCTACATTCATCCACTCAGATTTCACCTTTTGAGACATGTTTTGGGTACCTACCAAAGGTTCCTTTGGACTTGATGTACGGGAGATATGTCAATGTAAATGAAGAATAAACAGAGGACATAGCCTACAAGTTCATCCAGAGGATTCAGCAGATACACCAGGCAGTTAGGGAACAGTTGGAAAAAGTTCAAGCATGGTATAAGGCTCGACATGAAAAGAATAGGGTTGATCACCAGTTCCAAGTTGGAGACCGGGTATGGATTCACATCAACAAGGAGAGATTGAAGGGTGAAGGAAAGAAACTCAAGCCCATTCGTTATGGGCCCTTCACTATCTTGGATAAAAGTGGTACCAATTCTTTTCGTTTGGATCTTCGATCTTATATGGATATTTACTCAGTTGTGAACATTGAGAACTGGAAAATTTTCGAGCCTCCCATGATCATGGATCTAGATGAGGAAGTTTCAATACCATCAATTGATGAGTTTGCACCTGAGTACTTGGATGAGATATAGGAATATATCATCCTGGAAAAGAGGACGAGGACTTCACATAGGGGTGATGTTTATTATATTTGAGTAGGCTTAAAAGGCACCAATCCAAGCAAGGCAAAGTGGATCGAGAAGGACAAAGTGAGGGGACTCTTCCCTCACTTACCAGTTGATTGATGAAATCTTTTGGTGGTCCAAAAAGATCTCAGTGGGAAGGCGTGATCCAAAATGGATCCAGAGAAGGCTAAGAATAACTCAGAACTCATAGAGGCAACTCAGAACGCTCATAATGGCTCCAGCAGGTAGAGAAAGGGAAAAAATTCAAAGTTCCCAAAACTCAATGAAAATAACATGATCGTGAAGAGAGCGTCACAATATTTCTAATGACTTAAATGGCTCGTCAAACGAAGTTATGGTTTGAAATATATTCACAGTCAAAGTTGTGATCATATAGGGCCAATCAGCAGGGGACACATCATCATCCGTACTACTGATGTCATAAGCTGACATGGTAGGGTGATGTCATCGTATAGGATGTTGATGTCATCATGCCACATGGAATCCTCAGAGGTTGCCATGTGTCAACCTCTAGTGGACTTTTCAGGGGTCCATATGGACCAATAGAAAAGTGCCACGTGGCACCCCTAAGCGATGCCACGTGGAACCACCCAGGGAGCACCACGTGTCAGTACGACAATGAAAGAGAAGCCATGTCATCATACAAGTGGGCGTATCATCTGGCGCCATGTGGCCCAATCATTGGGCGACACGTAGCATCCCAGGAATGCTAAATGTTGGCTCGTGAACGAATTTAGTTTTTAAAAAAATGGTGGGTCCGCCAAATCTGGCGGACCATGCCAATTTTAAATAATCATTTGCAGAACCTTCTAATGGATCACTAAACTTAGCGGAGGATGAAAATAATGTAATATATATATATATATATATATATAACTAACCACCAAAATGGAGTCCAGCGGGTTCGACCCCAGAACCTCCGCCTTACCCAACGCTTTCATAACTCTGCCCTAACCAACGCGCCTACTAGTGTTTCTTGGTATATCTATCGGTTCTGTTATTTAAAAAGAGAAAATCTGCACAAAGCTGGGGGGTAGAGGCGTGACCGTACCGTACGACTGCGGGCACATATTTCAAGACAGGACTGTCGTAATTGCAGGTGCATAGGGCATGAAATCCAAGACAAAATTCCTCTTGGGCCTAGGAGTGATAGAGTCTGATCGGAGCATGGAGACAATCATTTTTGGGTAATTCGACACCACGAATCCAGTGGTGATATTTGTTTTCTGATCTAAGAATTATTTTTGCAGCTTGATTTCAGAGTGAGGTATATTCATGTATTTGCCAAATTCTTTTGTTGAGTTAATGAAAGAGCCTACCCATTTGAGAGAAAGACTCAGAGACATAGTCCACCAGGGATGAACTCCATTATCAAGTTTTTGTGTTCAGATATGATACTTATGTCTCTTCATTTTTAAGTTTTCCCTTCTTTAATGGTGCAGTTTAATTTATGCTCATTTAATACAATTCTTTGTAAGTCACAATGAAAAGATCCTAGATCAATATCCGTGGAATCAACAAATTTCAAATCATTATTTCCAATGGAGGGTCCATGAAATATGGGGGGCATTGTGAAAATGTGTGTCTCCAAATTGGTCAGTACAACATGGAATATCATATATTTCTTATCGACATGGGTGGTTGTGAGATTGTGCTCAGTGTCGAATGGTTAAGGACTCTTGGCCCCATTCTCATGGAATTTAAGGAATTAACCATGCAATTCAACCAGGAAGGCCAATAGTATAAGTTCCAAGGCATCACACCAGGTTCCCCTAAGATCATCGGTTCCCATCGCATGGAAACGATCCTAAAAATAGGTTATTCCCACTGTTAATAGGATATTTCCCCCGTGACCTTGGGTTTTGTCATGACAGAGAGAGACTGTATATAGAAGATTAAATCTACCCTCACAATCAGACATGCAAACAAAGAATAACTACTTTTTCACAAAGAGAGATATGAAAAGGAGAGAAGAGAAGGTATGTGCCTTAAAACCTTCATTTAATGTCGATCCCTACTCCTATTTCTTGAAACACTCCTGGTCTCTGATAGTACAACCCTACAATAAGAGACCTAGATTGTGCTACAACGAGATAGTTATAGGTCCTAGTAGTATATATCAAAGGTATACTTCAAAGCATATATGAACAGACATGAACATATTAGATTGCAATGAAACAAATGAACACAGTATTGGAAGAAAAAATACTCTTCTATTAATTAGTGAAATAAGAGAGTTAGTTACAACCTGGCGTTGCTTCTGACACCGCTTCAGAACAAATCACCCGGGTTCATCATAAAGTACTTAAACCATCAACTCAATGAAACTCTTACTCAGATAATCTGATAAGGATAGGAACACACCTTATGAATATATACGAGAACAAATAACTCTGGAAAATGAGTTTCCATGTTGGGGAAAACTTCTCAGAGGATGAAGAGAAAGGGAAGCTTTCTCAATTCTCTCATCATAACCTTGCATCATCAGATTATACTTAAGTTATGATCATTTTTTTAATGTAATAAATAGTATAAAAATTCTAATGTCCCCCTTACCCAACCTTCTAAATATGAGTGGATTTATCATTTCCTCCTCATATCAAAACTACCTTAAAATAAATTAACCTCAATCTTTGTTTTTTTAACCTATAATATCTTTGTTCTTTTTCACTTATAATGTTTTGAAAAGGCATATCATACTCCCCTCTTATTATAAAAAAAACCCTTCAAATAAATAAAATTAATAAAACCACATTCTTTATACATGCAAGGGAGTAGATCTTGCCCACCTCATACTTGAAGGTCATGTTTTTAAATAAATAAAATATGAGTAGGACCACATGCTTTATACATTCAAAGGATTAGATAGCTTGTGTTCCCCATTCTAGGTCCAATCGTGTAGATACTTTTATGACATTTCAATCCTTTTTTTTGAGCTAGAGTTATCAGTTCATGGAAAAAAAATATTTATTCTTTATAAATTATTTAAATATTTTCACTCTATTACTATAGAAGTGTCCATTTCAATTTTAAGTGTTAATTCATGATTTTTTATTTTTTTTTCATAAATTATTTAAATATGTTCCACCTATCATCTTTGGAGTGCTTATGACAGACATTTATGACATTTATATTGTGAACAAAACTCTCCTTATCACAATTCATTTTCATACCTTCCTCTTTTAATATAGTTTTCAAAATCTTGAATATTAATATGTTTCCTCGTTATAAACCACATCAATTCACGCCCGCGAATTTCATCATGTAAATTTCGTTACATTGATTTTTGGTGAAAAAATATCGTGGAAATGGGCATTGTCGTGTGTAACACCCATCCAGGATGTTAAACAATTAATCTTTCATTTTTTACATATACAATAACAACTTTGTTTTATCATAATTTCATTGATTTTTATTTACACAATTCTTCTACATTTGTTGAATGATAAATCTAGATAACATGATGAAATAAGTAATATGTTAACTCTATGATTTAGAACTTAAAACAAAAGTGTATTCAAAATATCAATAACCAAATACCACCGAAAAATACCTCCTCCTTAGCTTGTCGAAGATCATCGGTTGTAATGTAGTCCTAGGCGCTTCCAAACATTCTTTTCCCTCTTTCCCAGAGTGAAACAATGGAATCCTCCTTGCCAACTAGGAGCCTAGCTGGCTTCCTAGCTCCAAGAAACCTTTCGGTTTCTTGGCCCTCTGTGCCTGTGATTCCAAGAACAACAAATCACAAATGCTCAAAGAAAACTATCACAAGAATCATATCTTCCAAGAATTTCACCTCTCATCATGCTCAAACCTCTCCATGCTCCCTTCCTCATCACTTCTCCTCCCTATTTATCAAGTTTCCATACACCCTTCCCCAAGTCTTCTCAACCACCCTCATTATTATCCATCAACCTCCCTTATCTAGATATTTTGGGAAAATATTAAAATAAAACTAAATATAAATGACTTGCATTAAACAACAATAAATAAAATGAAAAGTCTTTCTTCTCATGTTAGCTAATAAATTTTATTTGATAGTTTTCCCCAAAATGTACATAACACCCCACCATGCTCATTTAATTCATCATACCCACCATTTATCAAAGTCAAGAAGGTATTTAATGCTTCTAGATATTTTGTATGCAATATAATTTACATATTCAATAAACATTCAATTAAATAGTTAATAATTTACTTTAATAATTAATACATTAATTACTTATACTAGTGTACATGGGTAGGGCATGTGTGCATAGCTAGCGGACACATATCTCATGTATGTACTAACGATAAACAATCATTACCTCTAGTGCATAGTTCCTATATGATCACTAAGACATGTAGGACAACAAATCAAGTAATGCATCATTTAATAGTCTTAACGAACTAAATTACACCAATTCATCAATAACTCATTGTCACACTTAAAATATCAATAGGAAATCAAAGAGGGTTTTAAACATGGCAGGAACCAAGTGAGTAAACAATAGTGGCATCTCTAATCTCCAATCAGTATTCTCAACTAACATCGAAGCATCCTTCCTTCCTAACCTACTTCTATTTTCCATCCTATCCTTTCCTTTGTTGGACTAAGATGGAGCGTCAACTATATTGACCTAACTCCAGATAGAACCCGTAAGAAGAAGTGTCATACATCTCGACCAAGCTTCCCCAACAGGCAACTAGCAGTCGTCATCACAYGTCTAGGGGAGTGTGACTTCACACAGCCCTCCCACGACTCTAGGTTTCAGAGGATAAACGATGGGAAATACCTCCACCCCTCCTTATAGAACTAGGGTCAATACCCTATATCAAGCCATACTGTGCAACTACTGTTCTTAGAGTCACGTCATCAAACAATCACTCTCGGCAAGTTGTGTGTCCTGTCAAAACCACACTCACCATAAATCATAGCAATATTTCGAATCATAAATTAAATAATAAGTACAACATATAGCATATACTATCTTCTTGATGTCTACGACATCCAAGTCACCTCAACACTACAGTCATTTGGCTATCACATAGCTCATTAACCTATAAGTTAATCCACCAATAACTCATATCTATGCATATACATAATAATTTCATATAAGGATCCATATCTGTATTGACGTTCAATTTAAGAAATGCATGTTTATTTTTATCATGTTTGGTATCTGTTATGCATTCATATCATAACTTGAACTAGTATCCACGTACCTAAATTCCACATTTTAACTTGCATGTTTAAACAAACCAAAGAGCTATCATCATCATGAGTATATAACAATGAAAATAATATCATGCAACATAAAAATATGTACATATCTCAAATATCTATTTCAATCTAACTGAGCCCAAACACATGTTAAGAATTGAATTACTAAGATGAGTA
Source organism: Picea glauca (assembly GCA_000966675.3). Taxonomy (NCBI): domain Eukaryota; kingdom Viridiplantae; phylum Streptophyta; class Pinopsida; order Pinales; family Pinaceae; genus Picea; species Picea glauca. The sequence continues at coordinate 72,292 of JZKD02S1674145.1, read as the reverse complement.
AACAGTCAATCTTCTAACTCCCTCAAGGTCAATATATGGGGTGTTACATCGTGTTCTGGCATTGCATTGATTGCAAACGCGTCTAACGCGGTGCCTTGATTCAATATATAAACACACAAATAACAGCATGTTACCTCTGCGGAGAAGATGAAGGCAAGTCTGATATATTTAATAATGGTTCACTTGGTATGCACACTGCTCTTTCTGTTAGTTTATGTAAACATTGGTTTCCATGGGTACTCCAAAAATGGTAAGATTTATCTCAAATCTCAGTTACATTACAAAAAAATGATTGTTATTTAGCCTTTTATTCATTTTCTATTCTCTATGGAACTCGTGGTTGCAAGAAACAAGGTCCAAATGAGTATGAGCCAGGTAGATCCATGGCATTTGCAGGGCACAAATATAAGAGGATTATATCATATGATGAAGAGTTATTCGTACGAGGATAGATCTGTGGAAATAAGTAGGAGGAGACAGCCGCCTAGCCCTCCTATGCCAGTAGGTAACCCAAACACCATTTGGCCACAGTAACCACCCTGATCCAAATCATGAACAATCCACATGGTTTAGTGCACTTATTGCAATAAACCAAATCATGAAGAATCCACATGCATGAAGAAATAGATCGATCTTATGGCTCAGGTACTTCAACAAAACAACCTTGGAAACTTCATTTCAAAAGGATCCAAGAAGAAGAAGGAAGAATATCCTATGTCTACGAAAAGTATTCATCTTGCTCTTGTTGCAATTAATTCCTCGTGTGATTCATGGATTATATATTCTGGTGGATCACATCATATGGTAGCAAAAGAGGAATTTTTTACTTCTTTGAGTTCATGCTCAAGACCCCCTATTCTCATGGGGGGTGATACTCCAGTAGCAGTAGTAGGAAAGAGAAGATTGGAACTCCATAATGGTAGTTTTAAGAATGTTTTATATGTTCCAAAGATTTCTATAAATATGCTCTCAGTTTATCAGATCACTCAGACAAGTAAAAAAGGTTGAATTTACATCAAATTCATTTTTTGTACTTGACATGTATGACAATTCCATTATTGCAATTGATGAGGTAGATCACAAATCAAGGTTGTATAAATTCACTAAGTTTGCTTACCATAACTACTCCTTACTACGAACAAAGATGTTCAAAATCTTTGTCATGAGGCTGGTATCCAGTTGCAGCATATAGTTCCATACACTCCACAGCAGAATGGAGTTGTTGAAAAGAAGAACATATCTCTCAAGGAGATGACCAATTAAATGTTTCATGCGAGGTCTCTTCCTTCCAAGATTTGTGTTGAGGAACTTGACTGTGATGCTTATATATAGAACATATCTCCTCATATATATATTGAGGACATGACATATTTTGAGGCTTGGACAGATGACAAACCAGATGCCACACACTTCTGCATATTTGGATCTCGTGCATGGGCACATATTACTTCTAAAAAGAGGAAAGCATTAGATCAACAGAGCACACCTTGCATACTTGTGGGATATATAGATGATGTGAAGGGGTACATGTCAGTTGATCCCTCTACAGATTGGCTCATCAATGAGCACAATGTTCATTTTGAGGAGAGTCCTTTGCATGCACCTCCAATGCAACATGCATAGACTCTCATTCTCCCATCAGTTCCAAACATCATAGATGATGATTCCATATACTCAGATGCTACATATTCAGACCTGGATTTAGAGGATTCTATACATGGAGTTGAGCAGGTAGTACAACCAGATGAGGATGACTCGATCTCATCACGAGGAGCCCTCTCATGTATGTTGAAACATACACTGACACTGAGAGGGGGGGGTGAATTAGTGTCTAGAACTTTTGGCTACTTTTCACACTTTCATAGATTAACTAAATTAACTAAATAATATATATGCAGTTCAATTAATTATTCATAAACATGTATAACACAAAATTTATGAAATAGATACAATATTATTCTTTTATTTATTTAATTTGAATGAATACATACAAAATCAATCCTTTAATATCTTCAACTTCAACTGAATATGAGAGATCCAACTCTCCGATACAAGAACCATCTTGTAATTCTCAGATCCAACTGAGAAAATTAGGAATCAAACCCTCATAACAAGACCATGCTTGTGTACAGGCACCAACTTGACTAGGAAAGAATTTTCATTCTATCCATGTATGAATGAATTCTCATTCAATCCATTTTAGTATGTTTTTCCACCAAGATACACTCTTCCCTTCATATTCCTTTACTTATATATTCCTCCAAAGGGTTCCACTTTGAAACAATGTGTCCTTTTGGAATGAAACATTTCACCCCTTCATTTAATTAACACAAATGTTAACTTTTACTAATTGATTTTCATACACCAATTTAGACATCAATTTTTGTATGAAAATTCTGGAGTGATGGAAATGAATTTTAAAATTCTACGACATGGGGTTTTTAAAGAATATGCCCAATTAGCCGACATGCAAGAAATTTCCTCTGAAAGTGTGTGATGTGGTCGGTAAAGGAGGTTCTTTGAATGCAAATTGCCTATATTTTCCTTTCGTCGTCGGATGCCAGATCGACTTTAGTACATATGACGTTTTCATGAATGTCTAAATAGACCTCCACATATCTCCTTTGTTGGTGATTATTTAAACTCAACTTGTAAACATTTTACTTGATGGTTATATTAAAATTTGTTCCCTCTCAACTATTAGTCACTAAAGATTTCACTTGGTCTCACCCTTTTTCCCATTTGCTTCCTCATTCGACCGACAAACATGTTTTTTGTTAAATCAACTAGAGAGATATTTCGACTTGAGCATTTCAATTCTAGTCTACTCATCTTGCTTCAGCCTCGACCTGACTTGTATTTAAGTTTTCTTTGACTTCAAACTTTACGTTACTTCTTTATTGGACCGACTCGACTTGGAAGAAAACTGACTTAAGAAATTTGACCTTGGTCGTATCGACTTGCTTTGGCTGACTTGTATTTCCCGACTCAATTTTCCTTCGACTTCAACCTTCAGTTGGTTGACTTGTCTTCGACTCTTCTTGAAATCGATCGAACTGTCTTGTCCAACTTCTGTCAATCTGCAGGCTTGCAGTCAGTCGACTTTTCTTTGAATCCTCTTGTAGTTGATCGACTTCTAGATAGTCGACCTTATTGTTTTTTTAATCGAATCGACTTGTGACTCGATGGTGTCAATGCTTCCTCACCAAACATCCACCATTGGCATTCTGTCTCATTTTTGGATTCTTTTTCAATTGACATTTTCCGAATGAATTTTAATGAGCCATGTCTTATTAACTTCTTTATTTGTGATTTGTATGGATCCATATTGGATTATCCATTTACCCTTTTTATCTAGACAATTTATTTTTTTTGCATGGATGTTAATGACACAATCTCAACAATATACAATATAGTTGATTGTATCAAGCTCATACAATATATTAGTCAATATTATCTTTCTATTTATATTCAAGTATGTTTCATAACATTATGTCCAATATTGAAAATACTTGACATTCAAGTCACCTTCATAACATTATGTCCAATATTGACAATTTTTAACATTCAAGTCACCTTTATAACATTATGTCCAACCTTCATAACATTATGTCCAATATTGACAATGCTTGAAATTCAAGTCACCTTCATAACAATATGCCCAATATTGACAATGCTTCTCAAACCGATCAATCAATGATACTTCACCTATTTATCAAGGTTGACATCAATGACAACCAAATTGCCAGCAATATCTGCCTTTGTTATTGATGACAACCTTAGTAAAACAATCTTACTTCCCTTGTGAAATGTATTATGCATTTTGAGTCCTTTGAGCTGACTTTGTTTTACTCGTTATCTCTCCCCATTTGACAACAATGAAAAAGGGAATATTTCTCTTCTCATCCTGATATGTTGCTCCCCTTGAGGTGATGCTTCCCCTATCTTTGCCCCATTTATTTTGGACTTTGTTTTTATTGTTTATCTCTCCTCTTTTGTCATCAGTGACAAAGGAAAGATAAAATTTTTTGCTTTTCTCCCCCTGTGAATGTGCCAGTTGTTATCTCAATCTCTTGGGATTTTTGTGTTCAAATAGGGTTTTACTATCTTCTCTTTTTTCATAACAGACAAGGGTGTGAAACTTATTGATCTTCTTGATCTATTTCTTCTTCTTCTTGATAGTATTTAGTTCTTTGATTCCAAGAGATATTTATTGTTATTTCATATCATTAATAAATTTTATTTGTTGATACTCTGTCTTTATATATTTTGAACTCCTTTTGTTTCTTTCTTCTTTAGATATTATTTGTTTTATTCATCACATTATTCTACAGATTGATTTTCTTTTGAGAGTTCATCATCATCACCATTGTTTTGTGCACCATAATCTTTTTCATCTTCTTCTTTGTAAATTCTTCTTCCTTGAGATTGTTTCTCTTCATATATAAAGCTATGAATTTCACATTCCTTATTAGGAGTTTCATCCATCAGTTTATTGTTATCAATTTATTCATTTTTAGGTGCAAGATATTCATCATCTTTCTTTCTTTCTACTCCATATTTTCTTCTCCATATATTTCCATAAGGCATTGTGTTTGATGAACTTTTATTTTCTACATTTGTCCTTTGAGATTTATCCTCTCTTCTTTTCTTCCAAAGTTCATAGGATTTCCTTCCCGACTTATATGGATTATTTTTCATGGGTTGTCTTCTTGACTTCCTTCATTCTTGGGATTTGTGCCCAAACTTATCACAGTTGTAGCATCTCATGGTATGAAAAAAATTTGATGTGTGCCCAAGATAATTGCATCTCCAACATCTCATTAAGTTATTAGACCTTCCTAGATTTTTCTTTTCAGGACTCTTTCATTCTAATGTTTTGTGACCAAAGATTTTACAAGAAAAGCAATAACCATTGAAGGTGTTTCCATACTCAAGTCTATTGTGACATTATAAGTCTTCCTTTTGAGATGTTTCTTTTTTTTAACTTTTATAGCTTCCTCCTTTAACAAAGTTCATGGTTTGTATTTGGTTTGTGATTTCACTTTTTCTTTTTGAGGAGGATAATCCTTTCTCATGTTTGTGAATGGTGTTCGACTTGCCACCTTCTTCTTTCTTATTGTACCTAGGACTAGTTTTGTCATCGGTTGGTCTTTGATTGTTCCATATCTTATCCAGGATGGTTGAGATGATTTGTAATTTGACAGCTGCTTTTGTCTTTTCATTCTTCTTTTTGAGGTTGATAACTTCTAATTCCAGCATGTAACATGTTTCTTCCTTTTTAGTCAAATGGATCTTCAAGTCTTCTTCTATTTGCTTATCTTCTTCAAGTTGAGTCTTTATATTGATGACTATTTCTTCTGTCTCATTCAAGACTTCTGTGCATTTATTTCTTTTGTCATATGTCTTCAAATCTTCTATTTCTTTTATTAGATCAAAAAATCCAGTCTTCAATATTTTGATTTCTTCCTTGTTTTCTATTTGAATCCTTTTGAGGTTGATAACTTCCAATTCCAGCGTGTCAGATGATTCTTCCTATTTAGTCAACTGGATCTTCAGGGTTTCTTCACTTTCCTTAGCTTCTTCAAGTTGAATCTTTAGACTGTTGACAATTTGTTTTGTTTCTTCTAATTCTTCTATGCATTTATTGAGTTTGTCATATGCCTTAAACTTGTTCATTTCTTTTGTTAGATCAAAAACTTCAATCTTTAATCTATTGATCTCTTTTTCTTTATATTCTAGTTGAATATTTTGTTCTTGCTCTTCATGGTTTTTAGATTGATCTAATTGTTGTAGTAGCAACGTATCTTTCTTTTGAATTTTCTCCAACTCTTATAGAGTTCACATAGTTGCGTATTCGATATTGTCAAGAGCCTCCAAAGGAACTTCAATATATATACCATTTCTTGGTTCCATACGAATCTCTTCTAATGCAACTATAAAGTCAGTCTTAAGATTCTGTATTTTTTCTTCAGTGATTACTGGGGTATGCATTAATTCCTTGATGGTGTTGTCTTCTTCATTGATCACTAGAGATTGCATCAATTCCTTGTTTGAGTTGTCTTCTTCTTTGATGACTAGGGATTGCATCAATTCCTTGTTTGAGTTGTATTATTTATTGATGACTAGGGATTACATCAATTCCTTGTTCGAGTTGTATTTTTTTATTGATCACTGGGGATTGCATCAATTCCTTGATGGTATTGTCTTCTTTTTTTGTGTTTTGTACTTTACTCTAATAAGAACTCTCTATATGGATCCATAATAATTTAACATAGGTCCAGTGTCCCATATTTTCTTTGATTTGGCCCGATGGTCCATTTTGGATTTATTTTAATTCCATTAGATTGTTTCTCTTTGTTTCTTTTACAATTTTGGATTTGTTTGTTGAGGTAGTTAAGTGCCAAGTATTACTTACTATTGAGTCCCAAAATCCATATCCTCTTGAATTCAGATATATTTTCATTATTTCCCTCTATGAAGAGTATTTTGTTCCATTAAACAAATGAGCTTCATTTGTGGAGAGAGCCATTTGTTCATCCATTTGTGTGTTTATTAGGATATTCCTTCCAATGATTAGATTGTTTTTCCTTGAAGAGACCTTTCTATGATACGAATTGTTCTCTTCAGAAAAATTGAGTGGTTAAACTTTAGTGAAGAAACTTGCTCTGATACCAGTTGTTGAAACACACACTGACACTAAGAAGGGGGGTGAATCAGTGTCTAGAAATTTTGGCTACTTTTCACACATTCATAGATTAACTAAATTAAATAAATAAGATATATGCAGTTCAATTAATTATTCATAAACATGTATAACACAAACTGTATGAAGTAGATACAATACCATTCTTTTATTTATTTAATTTGAATGAATACAAGAAAATCAATCCTTTAATATCTTCAACTTCAACTGAATATGAGAGATCCAAATCCCTGATACAAGACCCAGCTTGTATTTCTCAGATCCAACTAAGAAAATGAGGAATCCAACCCTCATAACAAGACCCTGCTTGTGTACATGAACCAACCTGACTAGGAACGATTTTTCATTCAATCCATGTATGAATGAATTCACATTCAATCCATTTTACTATGATTTTCCACCAAGACACACTCTTCCTTTCATATTCCTTTACTTATGTAGTCCTCTAAAGGGTGCTACTTTGAAACAATGTGTCCTTTTGGAATGAAACATTGCACCCATTCATTTAATTAACATAAATGGTAACTTTTACTAATTGATTTCCGTACACCAATTTAGACATCGATTTTCGTATGAAGCTTATAGAGTGATGGAAACAAAGTTTAAAATTATACAACATGGTTTTTTGCAGAACATGCCCAATTAGTCGATTCACGGGAAATTTCCCCTAGAGTGTGCAAGGTGGTTGGTACATGCGGTTCTTTGAAGGCAACTTGCCCATATTTTCCTTTTGTCGTTGGATACCAAATTGACTTCAATACATATTACCTTTTCGTGAATGTCTAAATAGACCTCCACGTATCTCCTTTGTTGGTGATTATTTAAAATAAACTTGTAAACATTTTTCTTGATGGTTGTATTAAAATTGGTTGCCTCTCAGCTGCTAGTCACTAAATATTTGACTTGGTCTCACCCTTTTTCATATTTTCTTCCTAATTCGACCGAAAAAAATATTTTTGATCGACTCAACTAAGAGAAATTTCGACTTGAGTATTTCAATTCTAGTCAACCCATCTTGATTCAACCTCGACCCAACTTGTATTTATGTTTGTTTTGACTTTGACCTTTAGGTTACTTCTTTATTTGACTGACTCGACTTGGAATAAAACCGACTTGAGAAATTTGACTTTGGTCATCTCGACTTGCTTGGGTCGACTTGTATTTCTCGACTCAATTTTCCTTCAACTTCGACCTTCAGTTGGTCGACTTGTCTTCGACTCATATTGAAATCGATTGAATTTTCTTCTCCAACTTCCGTCAATCTACAGGCTTGCAGTCGGTCGACTTTTTTTTGACTCGTCTTGTAGTCGATCGACTTCTAGATAGTTGACCTTATTTTTGTTTGAATCAACTTGAATTGTGACTCAATGGTGTCAATGCTTTCTCACCAAACATCCACCATTGACATTCTATCTCATCTCTGGCCTCTTATTCTATTGATATTTTATGAATCACTTTTAATGAACCATGTCTTATTAAATTCTTTATTTGTGATTTGTATGGATCCATATTGGATTATCCATTTACCCTTTTTATCTAGACAATTTCTTCACAGTTTCTTCTTTTGTGCATAGATGTTAATGACACAATATCAACCTTATACAATATAGGATGAAAGTATCAATTTCATACAATATATTAGTCAATATTATCTTTCTACTGATATTCAAGTCACCTTCATAACATTATGTCTGATATTGACAATGCTTGACATTCAAGCCACCTTCATAACATTATACAACTTTCATAACATTATGTCCAATATTGGCAATGCTTGACATTCAATTCACCTTCATAACAATATGTCCAATATTGACAATGCTTTTCAAACCAATCAATCAATGATACTTCACCTATTTATCAAGGTTGACATCAATGACAACCAAATTGCCAACAATGTACTTTTATCTTTTGAACCAACGATGTTTGTGCATTTCTATATGGTTCAATATTCATATTGACATACCTACATTGAGTCTGTGGGAAATCCATTATGGGAAGCAACCATGAAGGAGGAGTATGACTCACTCCTAGAGAATTAGACTTGGGATCTAGTTCCAATTCCACTATTGAGGAAACTTGTCAGATGCAAATGGGTCTATAGGACTAAGAAAGAAGAAGATTGTCATGTGAGCAAGTACAAGAAAATATTAGTTGCAAAAGGATTTCAGTAGATGCATTGGATATATTATGATGAGACCTTTTCTCTTGTAGCAAATATGGACTCCATTTTCCTGGTTCTAGCCATTGCAGCAACCAAAGGATGGGAAGTTCACTAGATGGATGTGAAGAATGTTTTTCTTCGCAGTGATATTTCAGAGGATATTTACATGGAGCATCCACAAGGGTTCATTCAAAACTCATATTTAGTATGCATAATGAAGAATTCACTCTATGGCCTCAAGCAGGAACCTAGAACATGGTATGAAAATATGGATTCTTATCTGCTTTCACATGATTTTATTAGATGTAAATCTAATTGCAATGTTTATGTGCTGGAGATTACTGACTATTTGATGATTTTAGTACTCTATGTTGATGATATTTTGATCAATGGTAGCTCTTCTTCTACCATTGTTGCAGTCAAAGATATTTTGCATGGCATGTTCTCTATGATGAACATGGGTCCACTTCATTTCTTTCTTAGTCTTGAGATTAGTTAGGATGCTTCATGTATCAAACTTTCTTAGGATAAGTATGCCAGGGATATTTTGGAAGGATTCAACATGACAGAATATAATTCTGCACCTACACCCTTCTTATTTGGGATGATACTTGAGGATGGAGGGGATACACCATTAGTGGAAAAAACTTTGTATTGACAGTTGGTGAGGAGTGTTTTTTATCTCACCCACACCTGTCCAAATGTCTCATATGTAGTAGGAGCAGTTTCCAGATACATGCAGGAGCCCCATGATCTGCACTGGAAGGTTGCCAAGCACATCCTCAGATATGTTCAGGACACCATGAGTTATCGGATTCACTATGTAGTTGGTTGTGCATTGGATCTCATAGGCTTCAAAGATTCAGATTGGGTTGGTGATGGAACAAATTGAAAGTCCACGTCTGGGTACACTCTCAGTATGGTGTCAATCCCTATTTGTTGGTCAAGTAAGAAGCAATCAACCATTGTTTTATCTTCCACAGAGGCCGAGTATAGAGGAGTAGTCAACTGTGTCATTCAGACACTTTGGCTTCAACACTTCCTTATCGAGATTGGTATCCAATTTCACTTTCTGATTGTCATATGGTGTGACAATTAGAGTACACTGAGATTTTGCAGAGATCCAGTACAACGACATCTAACCAAACACATTGAGGTCCACATGCATTTCATCATAGATATAGTACATGAGAGGAGCATTGATCTATAGTTCTGTCCTTCATTTGAAAATACTGTCGATATCTTCACCAAGACTTTCACTGGGCTGAAGTTTCAGACTTTTTGGGATTTTCTTGGAGTGAAGAACATAGTTTCCTAACAACTGCCTTTTGTTCTTTTTATGCATTGTCTTTTGAGGGGGGGTTTTGTTCCCACGTGGTTTTCCCTCTTTCCTCATTTTTATTCATTGTTCATTAGTTTCATTGTACACGAGTACCTAATATGGCCTAGTTTTGGGGACTCATTTTTACTCCATAATGACGTTCAAGGGGGGTGTTGGAGAAATTACTATTTTCGACACACTAGTTTAATGGGAGTTAACTGACTAGTTCTATTTTAGACTTTCTATTTAGATCATCACTATTATGCATGCATGCATTCCTAAGGAAAGATAACTACTTGATTGTTTTTCTTAATTATGGAATGTTCTTTCATATATATGAGTGTATTCCACTCATTCATTGTATCACAATGATCATCATTGATTAGCTCATTGGAGTAGTGTGAATATATTTTATCATTCTTCCATATTGAATCTCTCATCCTTTCTTGATGATATTTGTTTGTACTTGCTTTAGCTAGGTCTCCTGTGAAAGTTTTGATGAAACATTGACATAAAGAACCCTAATGTTTTTTATTTCTACTAAAGTGTTAAAAATACAAAAATATAGTCTCATAGTGAAGCATAAGCTCAATGCAGTCATTTTCAGATTAGATCTCTTTCATTGAGCCAAACATTGGAATATCCAATGTGGTTTGTATATCATATTAGTATTGTAGCATATTTATTTTAGATTTCGGTGGTTTGAAGCAGAATATATACTTACCCAACTCAGGAAATTAAAATCTACTTAATATTTGTACCCTATTAATCTCAATATCAATACAAGAAGGGTTAAGAAGTAGATGAAATCCATAGGAATGGACAAAAATCACTAGGAATGACAAGTTAACAAAGATGAAAGAAGATTCACAAGGTTGGCTCTCAAGTAGTTGATAATGCTAAGAACATTGTCACACTTAGGGATTCTCTTGATAAAAATATCAATCCATTTTTGAAGATGCCCAAATCTTATTAGAAACCAAAAAACCATGAGGAGTTGAGGGAAGAGAAGGAAGAACCAAAGCTTGAAAAAGGTGACTCTAGTAACTAGTCTTCTCAAAACCCATTTAATATGGAAACAAAGGTCGATATCAAGCCATATGAAGGTGAGGTAGACACACTTAAATAGAATCATTATATTCTACAATTATAATCCTATTCAATGTGCATAATCTGTAAGGGGGGTACAAAATAGATTGGGGGAGACTCGTTAGTAACTAAGTTTGAAGAATCAAAAGACCTCTTCAAGTTCTTATTTCTTCCTATCAAGTATCAACAAGACCATAAGATTCAGTGGCACTATTATTGGCATAGGAAAGTATAAAGTGTACAAGATTACACTATAGAGTTCCATAAACAATCCATCCAGTTGGGAATGAACCATCAAGACCCAAACGGGGTCATTAAGTACCTACGTTGTCTTCCCAGTGACATAAGAAATAAAGCTATGTTATTTAAACCCACAACCATATATGAGGCCTATGCACATGCCCAATAGATAGAATTTGAAAATAAGAGGAGGAAACCAAATGTTTCAAAGAAGATAAACAAGTATGGAGCTTCCAATAAGGTTGAGAAGAATAAGGGAAAAGGAAAAAATAAGAATATTGTCACCACTATGCATACATGTAAGGACCTTGATAACTACTATGATCATTGCAAAATTGATGGTCACACAAAATAAAAATGTTGGAAACTACATCCAAATTTGAATCCTAAGAGTCACAAGTAGGGGAACTCCAAGAAGAATACACCTTTCTTTGAAGAAGGGAAAATAGATATAAATAACCTCATATGTGGATAAAAGAATTGTCTTCACAATAGTGTAGAAGGAGGTGAAATTGAGTAGCCTCCATCCCAAAGAGGAAAAGGAGTTGATAGAGTCATTCCATATCAATATTTACATAACAAAGAATAAGGTATGTTGTAATATAGGGGAAAGTAGGGAGTGTTACCAGTAGAACCTTACATAGCCATCATAGAAATACATGCATACACATAGACATATAGAGAGACATACAAAAGTAATGAGAGCCCAAAGAAGAGTCATTTTATTATATGATAGGCAATACAAAACAATTACATATATCATCTCCCATGAAGTTATTTGAGACTTCATGTGATTATCTATTTATACCTCTAACAGGTAGTTGTAACTACTTAACTTCCTGGGCCGATCAGTTAAGAAAGACTCTGACCGAATTCTACTTAATGCAGAGAAGATGAAGAGAAATATGATATCTTTAATAATGCTTTGCTTGGTATGCGCACTTCTCTTTTTGCTGCTTTCTGTAAACATTGTCTACCATGGGTACTCCAAAAATGGTAAGATGTATCTCAAATCTCAGTTACATTACAAAACAATAACTGCTATTTAGCCTTTTATTCATTTTCTATTCTCTCAGGAACTTGTGGTTGCAGGAAACGAGCTCCAAATGAGTATGAGCTAGGCAGATCCATGGCGTTTTCAGGGCATAAATATAAGAGGATTACGACATATGACGAAGAGTTATTTGTACGAGGATAGATATGTGAAAATAAGTAGGAGGAGACATCTACCTAGCCCTCCTACGCTAGTAGGTAACCCGAGCCACAGTAACCACCCTCCTCATGTCCCTTCACCGCTGCCACAAGTGCGCTAAATTTGTTCTCGTGTTTGAAAGGAAAATTTCCGATACGTCATATGAATAAGAATTTTGGTGAATCATTGTTATACTGAGTCTTCCACCTGGGTTCAATTCTCATATAATGAATATGTTGTAATGGCTTCAAGTTTATATGTATTGGAAAGAAATAGAAAAGAAATGGATTCAATTCTCAAATAATGAATATGTTGTAATGGCTTCGAGTTTATATGTATTGGAAAGAAATAACAAAGAAATGGGTTCAATTCTCATATAATGAATATGTTGTAATGGATTCTACTTTATATGTATTGGAAAGAAATAGCAAGACAACTGTTTTTCTCAGAAAAAATAATAAGAATTGTGAGATAAAGTGTTATGTTCCCCACTCAAGTTTTTTTTTTTTTTTAAATTTTATTTCCGTAAAGTTGCAATATAAACTCTCATTACCATAGATAACTTATAAAATTAATTTTTTTTTTATAAAACATTAATATATAATAATGAGATGTTGTTAATATTTCATTAAAAAATTATTAGTCTTCTATTTTGATGATGTGCATCTTTACAGCTTATCCCTTTCATAGATAACTTAGTCTTAATTATTACTATATTTGGATTTATTTTGAAAAATTATATTCCCTTTCATAGATAACTTATCCCTTTCATAGATAGTTATCCCTTTCATACATAACTTATCCCTTTCATAGATAGTTATCCCTTTCATATATAACTTAGTCCTAATTTTGAGATTTCTTTTTGTATTCCCATATTTGTACTGGCTCAGGCTGATTGTCCTGCCGAAGAGTTTAGAAAGACTTTGTGCACTTTGTGCAGCTGATCAACTGGTATGGTATACAATTGTTGCTTACGGTAGGATTGTTCCAAATGCGCCATATATGTACTTGCTAACTCTTGATTTTCTAGGTATGTGTCTGGATCTCCCATTTTCGAGCCAAGATTAGCAGGAAGGGAGGTCGTCGTGATTGGTGATTGTGAGGAAGAAGGGGCAGGGGGGTCGGGAATGGCAGAGTTTTGACCAGTCGTAGGGGTTTTCAGAGGGTTGGTGGAAGAGGAGGGGGTATCCAAGGGGTTTTGAAGGGCTTTGAAAGAATTCTTAGTAGGGGGTCCAGGGGGGGCCTGGGGGGGTGCTCTCTTGGCTTGATGTCTATGCCGACCCGTGACCTGGGTGAAACCGTTCTTGGATTTGTCAGCATCTTTCGGAGAAGGATTGGGAGGGTTATTTAAAGGGAATTCGTGGAAGAGATGTCCATTCTCATGGCATTTGTGACAGTGGAAGGGGATGTGCTCATAATCTAGGGTTTGGGACCATTCGTCATCTTGATAATCCAGGGTGATAGAGTCAGGGAGGGGTTTCAAAATATTCAAATAGACACAAATGCGGGCATAAGCAGTGTACCTTCATTGTCTGTTCGCATCTGAGGCTTTGATGTAGATGCCAATGGTGTTACCAATTCCTGCGAGGATCTCTTCCATCCAAAATTCCCATGGGAGTGAATATAACCTCAGCCAAACTGGAGTGTGGGTGAAGTCTTCCTTTTCTGGGCTGAATCTCTCCATCCAGAAATGGAGAAAAAGGCCTGCCGAGTTATAGAAGTACGACCCTCCTTCGAAGATTCAATTTTTTTCCTCGAGGTTATCCAGTATGATCATAAAGAAGCCTTTTGATCCTAGTGACCCTTAGTCTTCCACCAGTGATGAATCCATTTGACCAGGTATTTTTCTGAAGGCCATAATCCCAGGAATTTTCCTATCATGGTGAAATCCCTCATGTATTGTTTTTTATCTTCTATTCTTGGAGAGATGATGATGTATTTAGGAGCTATCAGGGCTTGCAGGATGAATTTTCCAGGCTCCCAAGTGTGAGTAGTTTTTTGGTGACTGGCTTCTGGGTCGATTTCCATTGGTTTTTCCTTTGGCATTTCTTCCTCCCAGATTATTTATTACATTCCCTCTAGGAGTTCTAAGGTCAGGCATTTGGAGTGATTGGAGTCATGCTCCTTTGCTGTGATAAAAATATAGGAGGGGGATGAAAGCCCCCCTCCCTCGGCCTCCATGGCCGCAGCAGTGGAGAAGAGGGCATCTGGTTTCAAGGGTGAACCCTAAATGCAGAGCAGGTTCGTCACCAGTATTCCTTACTGTTAAACAATAACTGATTGAAAGGAAGTTGATTATTACCCACCTCATAATTGAAGGTCATGTTTTTAAATAAATAAAATATGAGTAGGACCACATGCTTTATACATTCAAAGTAGTAGATAGCTTGTGTTCCCCATTCTAGGTCCAATAGTGTAGATACTTTTATGACATTTCAATCCCTGTTTTGAGCTAGAGTTATCAATTCATGGAAAAAAATATTTATTCTTTATAAATTATTTAAATATTTTCACTCTATTACTTTAGAAGTGTCCATTTCAATTTTAACTGTTAATTCATGAAATTTTTATTTTTTCATAAATTATTTAAATATGTTCCATGGCAGACATTTATATTGTGAACAAAACTTGTTCTCCTTATCACAATTCATTTTCATACCTTCCTCTTTTAATATAGTTTTCAAAATATTGAATAATAAGATGTTTCCTCGTTATAATCCACATCAATTCACGCCCGCGAATTTCAACATGTAAATTTCGTTACAATGATTTTTGGTGAAAAAATATCGTTGACTGGGCTCTAACGCGGTGCCTTGATTCAATATATAAACACACGAATATCAGCGGAGCAGATGAAGAGAAGTCTGATATCTTTAATAATGGTTCACTTGGTATGTGCACTTCTCTTTCTGCTGCTTTATGTAAACATTGGTTTCCATGGGTACTCCAAAAATGGTAAGATCTATCTCAAATATCAGTTACATTACAAAAAAAATAATTGTTATTTAGCCTTTTATTCATTTTCTATTCTCTCAGGAACTTGTGATTGCAGGAAACGAGCTCCACTTTGTTCGGTACTATAATTTTTTTTGTATATAATGGATAATGATGTGTCTTACTAGTTTAGAAATAGGTAATTAGTTTTATGTGTGCACCGAGGCATAGGGACATTATAGGTACACTGGTAAAAAAGCCTCCACAAAAACCTATAGTCGCTCGCCTCCACTATAAACAGAGAATGGATAATTTTTTGGGGGAGGTTCCATAACGCCTAGTTGTGAAATAACGCCTTGATGCCCCTCTTTCAAATTTTTTTTCATGCCATTAGAGCTTATCACCTTACTGCGTTTCCCTGTGATACCTCTTAACTCAATTTCTTTTTCTTCCAATGAAAATTTCATGAAAAGTTCTTGAAAATTAAAAGCCACTATTCCTAATGATTGTAACCATTGGATTCCTAG
>JZKD02S1674145.1:20210-56069 GCA_000966675.3 Picea glauca | reverse complement strand
ATGTATCCTTCAATCTTGAGGGTTTGAGGAGTGCTAATTCCAGCCAATGCATTACACGATATCATGGGAGTCAACTCTTCAGACGAAATTGCTTCTATGTTTTCATCTTGAGATGCTTCTTGTTCTTGTTCTTCTTCCTCTTCACAATCTATGTAGAATAATTTCTTCTCACCACACTTATGTCCCTTACTATACTTGCAGTCACAATTAAAGCATAAACCTTTTTCCTTTCTTTCCTCCAATTATTAAGGTGTCAACCTTGTAGGTTGAGGTGTTTTAGAAGAAGGAGCATTATTCTCTCCATAGATGTTAGGATTAGTCCTTCTAGTAGCCATAGCCATATTTTTACTTTCAACATTTCTTGCCACCTTAAATGCATTCTCCAATGATTTGGGTTCCAAAAGGTGAACCTGTTGTTGAATGTTATCCTTTAAAGTTCCTATGAATACATCAATCAAGTGCTCATCTGGAATATCTGTTACCTTTATATTCAATCTTTGGAAGTTCTCAATGTGCTCGGTAACTGCACCCTTTTTCTTGAGATTTATCAATTATCTAAAGAAGGTATTTCTCCTTGTATCCTCATAGTGTGCTATCATTTCTTCCGTGAAAATTGTCCAAGTGACAAGTGATTTGCGAGAACAAAGCCATCGATACCATACAAATTGATTGGGTTCTAAATATAAAGAAGAAATTCATACCTTTTGTGTATGTGGCACATTATGTAGATCAAAGAATTTCCCCATCTGAAGTATCCATGTGATTGGTTCCTTGCCATCAAACTTCCTCATATCGATATTAGGAACGTGGTTGGTCTTCGACCCAAAGTTGCAGTTTCTCCATTCTTGATTCACCTTCCTTGTGTCCTCATCATGAATTGCATGGGATACATTTTCACTTTCAGGTGTCCTCTCTATTAGGAAATTTTTCAATCCTTCCATGATGTCCCCATTTAAAGCATCCATCTTAGTATTTATTGCCTCAAACTTAGCTTCTGTTGAATCCATCATCTCTTGTAGTTCTTCTTTTGTTACTGTCTTCTTTTTTAAATCATTTATGTCCCTATGCATTTCTTCACCTTCATAAAGAGTCCAAGTAGGATTGTATGGAGGCTTATTTGGTGTAGAAGTTCCCTTGTTTGGTGGCATGTTGGCCAAGTATCACTTTAAACCTTGATTTTGAGGTGGTTCCGCTAGACAATCTTCCTTTTATTTTATCTCCACAATTTTGGCCCTTCTGAGTATGAACTTTTATTTTTTATACGTCTCTGATATTTCATCTCTTCAATTCCATAGGTCTGATAAAAAATGGATGTGCCAAGTGGAATTTACAGTAACTTCCCCAAAACTTGCTGATTGTTTGCCTTTCCAGGAGATCTCACTTGTATAGCGTTCCCTGCACAAAATAATTGATATAAAATTTTGAAACTCATACCAGAACTAATATGGTCTATCCACTATCCAATGCAACTAGTCTCACTCAATTTGGATACTCTAGGAAGAATTTATGAGTTTTTTAACCGGAACACCTGCTTGAGACTAGTCAATAGGACTAGTCAGAAACCCTATCTTCCATAAGGTGTATCTACAAATTTACGATGACCCAGAAGATGAAATTTCTACCACAGATACCTTACTAATTTATGAGAATATCCTTTGGATTTCAAGGTTTGAAACGTTACATAAAAATATTTGTAGTGACAATTCCGCAATGACTCAATTCAGGATGATTCCAGAACCCTATCTTACAAAGGCTGTATCTCTGAAATTATAAGGCCTTAGGCACTGAATTTTTAACCCAACGTAACTTGATCTGTCTAATAAATATCCTCAAATATGTTCCTTCTGAATCATTGTAGAAACAAAGTAATAGAGAAAATTCCACAGTGTCTCAGATGTAGCAGCGAAACCCCAAGACTTTGAGCTCTGATACCATTTGTTAAGAACCAAATTTCAATATCTTATAGAAAAACCTCAGAATAAGTACTCAATGAATTGAAAAAGAGAGAATTTCAGATAATAAGCCTCTTTCTGGGGGCAACCTCCTTTTACACCACATAAATGTTCAAGTACAAGATAATTCCAAATGAAAATGTCTCCTTGGTATATATAGGAGACTAGGAGGTATAATTACAACTAATGGAATAAAGTTGACATAAATAAAATAACATTACTAATGTAATATGCCCCAATTAAAGGTTAATGAGCCAATATTAGGGCTTAACATAGGCACATCGGTTAAAAGGCCTCCACAAAAACCTATAGTCACTCGCCTCTGCTATAAACAGAGAATGGCTAATTTTTTTGGGGAGGTTCCATAAAAACCTCCACCGCAAGGTTTTCTCCTTGTAGTGTCATGGTAAGGGTAGAATCAAAGGCCCACGCAGGAGAAGTGAACTGATCAAATTCCTCTATTGAAGGATAAATGAGATCAATGTCTACTAAGGCCCTTTGAATGGCCTAATAGGAAATTTTATCTACATGCAATGGAATAGACATCCTTCCATGTCCATTTTCCTCTGTCAAGATAGAAGGTTCTAGTAAATTCAATGGATCTTCAAAAAATGATGTTATGAAGAAATGTTCCACCTTAATGAATTTGGTAGCAGTTTATGAAACTACATACACAAGGATAGAGTCAATGTAAGATATGGGCAATCGGAGATTAAAATTTCCAATAAGGGTAGCGTACATTTCCACACCCACATTTTAACATACCCTTGTGGAATTATCAATCAATGTGACATTAGGTTTCAGAGACATAGACGAATTAGGTATACATAAAGGCAAATAATCAATAGTAATGATCTTCCCTTCAATAGGGAAATAGATCAAGCGAAAAACCATTGATACCATAGAAATCATTATACATGTCCAACTATGACCCAAGAGGAGATTGTAATCTAAGGGGGAGTCGACAACCTCAACCTCTATGGACATAAATTTTCCCCCTAACTGAATGTGAAATAATGGAATCATTTTGTGAGGCCTAAGAGAATGCATGTCAAAGTCTTTTAACATTTTTGGTGATGGGAGGATCTCAGGGGAACCAAGGGCTCACCAACATGATAATGACATGATGCACATAGAATTTCCTTCATCCATCATTGACCTGAAAATATTTTTTCTGAAAGACAAAACTTGTATCTAGAAAGCGACATAATGTAGAAGACATGACTTCAGGTTGTTAGAATAAAATGTTATCAACTAAAAGTCATTGGAATCAAAGGCACTGATTGCCAATAGAAATTTATTACACTACAAAGTGAAGAACTAGAGGACCTCCAAGGAGGACATGGCACAAGGAGCTTGCGATAAATATTCAACCATGCTATAGTTTTGGGTAGCCTTGGCATTAGGATAATGCATCAATTGTCTTAACATTCCTTTTGGGAGATGTGGCATTATATCAATTGTCGGTTTCTCAATATCTATATGGTTTAGCATTTCGTATGTAGATGTCTCTTTTCCTTCAGCACCAATTTCAGGATAATCATAATTATGAGATCAAGTCTAGATGCCAACATCATGTTCACACATGAAAACATTAAATGGGTTGCCCCGTTGTTGAGGGGATCCCTTGTTGCCCCCTTGTTGCCCCCTTGTGGAGGTGAAGGGATTTTTTCACTCCAACAACCATCTACTGGCCTTGAGGAGAAAATGGGTTAGTCAACACAATGAGTTATTGATGGGTATCTCATTGTGCCAATTGTCATTAGGTCTCCTCAAGTTTGGGGAATTGATGGGTTAGATGGTCTACCTTACAAAGATTGCAGGAAAAATTGACCTTCTTCTTTTCTTTTTTCCCATACTAGCATTGTTATTATCCATGTTATTCCCCCTCCCCCCTTGTTATTCTTGTTCTTGTTCTTTTCTCCAAGTTGTTGGTTACCCTTGGGATTAAATGTATGAACTATACAGACATCGGAGGATTGAATAGGGGAACAAGTATAATTAGTACCTTGTGGAGCTATAGGTGAATGTAAATACATATGGCTCATATGGCTCATCACTTGACTTCCCACGACATTCCATGGGACCAATCATACCATCGACATGTGGTCCAGTATTTCATTTTGTGGGGTCAATGTCTAGCCTTGGTGCATTAGGTAGAATCTTGTAGAGAACCTTGGATTGTGAATATAATAAATCCAACTATTGGGATCTTAAAGATGGCATAGGAAATGCAAAAAACACTTTCGAATGGGGACTAGGAAAAACTAAAATTAACCATGTAGAGGCTCTTGCTTTGTACCAAGGATTGAGGATCACTGACAATAGGCCATGCAAGAATCCAATTTTTATAGGGATCTTGAGTTTAATATTTAAAATAATGACCAAATCCTTCCACCCAAGTAATGGTGCTCTAATTAGAACAATCTCTCAAATCAAAAGAGAAGTGTCCAGGTTTGAGAGTGTTGAAATTTATCTTGTCCTCAAGGCTCTCAATTGGCAAGTTGATACATTAGTCAATAAATAAAATCAATTGGATTGTGGTAAACTTAGATTAACAAATGGGGAAGATTATTTCCTTATCCCCTAATTTGATTTCATTAAGACTTATGATAAACCATGTCATGTTGAACACTTGACACATAATTTCATTTGGGATGGACACATATCGAATCTGGTGGTCAAAAAACATATATAGTGCGATCCTCTCAGACATGAATTCTCCAATGCAAGTGAGATCTATTCAACCACTTTGTCTCATGATATTTCATGCAGGTGGTATTATGGCCTTGAAAAATGAAGAATTGATGTTTATTGTGGGTTTGCGGCTTATAATTCTAGTGAAACTAGGTATGAATCGAGGTTCAACGTTTCTCTATGAATCATCCTTGTGGGATCCGAACTCTGGGGTTTGGTTGGATCTTTGATATTTTAAGTCTAGTTTGAGTGGAATTGGATAATTTTGATCAGCCTCAAATTGACAATGTGCTCCAAAACAACTTGGTTCCTCTAGATTTAGGGGCATTAATGACTCTTCTGTGATGATGGTTTGTGCATTTTTTGTGGTCCTCATTTTTTCCCGGCCTCTATGATCGTTCTGGCCCCCTAATCTACTATCTTCAAGTCTGTGGGGCTACTTTCAATTTGTCTCAGTGTTGGTGTTATGATCTAATTAGCGTTGGTGGCTTTAGGGGTTTTTGTGGCCCTCATTTAGTTGGTGATTTGTGTGGTTCTTGTGACTCTCATCATGGTTGTGGCTTCTATGTATTTTGTGGATCCTTAGTTAGTACAATATAATTCCATAGGGTTTCTCTCATTTCATGTCATCACTGGTAGCGCCATCCTTAGTTGAAGGTAAGTGATCAAACCTCTATTATTGGCCTTCTTGGGGTGCTAGATAATGATTTCATAAATTCTAGATTGCATGTGGCTAGTGATAAAAAAAGGTTGTCTTTGGGTTTATGTTTAGAACTCTTAATGGATCATGGTCATGTGAGATGGTTCCCTTTGTGTGAGACCTCAAAAATTCAGTGAATTCTAAGAAGGCATGAGTTTTACCTCAATCTGATATTTCTAAGATAATATGTAATCTCAAGAAGCTAATAGAGATATTTAAGTTTATTGATGGAGACCCTTCACCACCAAAAAACAACAAATTGCATATTTGCAGGCTAAATGTGCATCCCTCAAACAAACCATTGATGGCCTAATTGGAATTAACTCCATATCTCAATCAATGACTAGATTGTTGATTGGCTCAGGAAGGGATAAGGAGCATGAAACTATCCAGCAACAACAAGAGGACATGAAGATGTTGAACGTGGACTAAAATTATATAAAAAAAATGAAGTGTAAGAAAAGGAAGCCTATAGTTAATTTGGTCTCATCCAATAATATTTTATGTATTTTAAAGTTTGATTGTTCTTAAGATTTTTTGTGTGATTGTACACTTGGACTAAATTTCATAAATCCTTTTTGAAAAAATGTTATGCAGTATTAAAATATCAGATCCAATCTCTGGACATACTTTAGACAATTTTGTTGAATAATATTTTTATATGTATTTTGTGCTCATATCTTTTCAACACAATATCTACATATTTCATTTACCTTTACTTCATATTCCTTTTTATCTCCATCTCAAACCACTATACTTAAGTTATGATCATTTTTTTAAATGTAATAAATAGTATAAAACTTATAATGTCCCCCTTCTCCAATATAAACCCAAACTTCTAATGTTCCCCTTCTCCAATATAAACCCAACATTCTAAATATGAGTGGATTTATCATGTCCTCCTCATATCAAAACTACCTTAAAATATCTTTGTTGTTTTTAATTTATAATATCTTTGTTCTTTGTAACTTATAACATCATACTCACAAGTTTAAATCTAGAGGGGTAGGATATGTATACCTCTATATGCTTTATCATTCAAAATTATTGGGCAGAGTGGGTCTCATACACCAATTTGGTGTGTGGCTTGGTTGTGACCTTAAAAATAAATTATTATTATTATTATTATTAAAAAAAAATCCTTCAAATAAATAAAATTAACTTGACCACATGATTTATACATGCAAGGGAGTAGATGTTGCCCACCTCATACTTGAAGGTCATGTTTTCAAATAAATAAAATGAGTAGGACCACATGTTTTATACATTCAAAGGAGTATATAGCTTGTGTTCTCCATTCTAGGTTCAAATAAATAAAATTAAAGAGTAGTCTAAACGTTTTACCATTTGGCTTTTTTCCAGACATTTTTTCCATTTGGTTTTGCCCGAAATCCGGTGAGGAATTGTTGGATATACATATTTGAGTGGCTAAGTTTGTATAATCGAAGTGCCTCAGGAGTTTTTCAGCATGCTGAATCCATTTATGCATTCAAAAATGCAATTTAAACAACAAAAAATGGTGATTTTATCCAAATTTACAATGCGCGATTCCGACAAAAAAACCCCAAAAGATAGAACGTTTAGCCAACACCTAAAATTAATAAGACCACATGATTTATACATGCAAGGGAGTAGATGTTTCCCACCTCATACTTGATGTTGCCCACCTCATACTTGAAGGTCATGTTTTAAAATAAATAAAATATGAGTAGGGTAGATAGCTTGTGTTCCCCATTATAGGTCCAATCATGTAGATACTTTTATGACATTTCAATCCCTTTTTTGAGCTAGAGTTATCAGTTCATGGAAAAAAAAATATTCTTTATAAATTATTTAAATATTTTCACCCTATTACTTTAGAAGTATCCATTTCAATTTTAACGGTTAATTCATGAAATTTTTTATTTTTTTCATGAAAGTTTTTTATTTTTTTCATAAATTATTTAAATATGTTCCATGGCAGACATTTATAATGTGAACAAAACTTGTTCTCCTTATCACAATTCATTTTCATACCTTCCTCTTTTAATATAGTTTTCAAAATCTTGAATATTAAGATGTTTCCTTGTTATAATCCACATCAATTCACGGCCGCGAATTTCAACATGTAAATTTCGTTACATTGATTTTTGATGAAAAAATAACGTGTCAATGGCCATTGTCGTGTTCTGGCATTGCATTGACTGCAAACGCGTCTAATGCGGTGCCTTGATTCAATATATAAATACACGAATAACAACCTGTTACCTCTGCGGAGAAGATGAAGAGAAGTCTGATATCTTTAATAATGGTTCGCTTGGTATGCTTGGTTCATTACCTCTATTTTTTATGTTGAAGTAGTTAAAGTGTTGGAGAAATTACTATTTTAGATGCACTAGTTCAATGGGAATTAACTAACTAGTTCTATTTTATACTTTCTATTTAGATCATCATTATTATGCATGCATGCATTCCTAAGGAAAGGTAACTGCTTGATTGATTTTCTTAATTATGGAATGTTCTTTCTTGTATATGAGTGTATTCCACTCATTCATTGTATCACAATGATCATCATTGATTAGCTCATTGGATTAGTGTGAATATATTTTTTCATTCTTCCATATTGAATCTCTCGTCCTTTCTTGATAAGCTTTGTCTGTACTTGTTTTAGCTAGGTATCCTATGTAGGTTTCGATGAAACATTGACATGGTATCAAATACAAGATGCCTGGAGAAATCTAGACAAGCCAAAGAATAAGGAAAATCATAGTTTCGACGAGAAAAATTCTTGTAATAGACAGGCTTGCACCCTTTCTTAGTCGAAAAGCACAACATTTTGAAAGGGCTGCACCTTCTCCTTGTCAAAAGCAGTGATCGTCGCACCTAGACTTATGATTTTTTCAATTTTGGAATGGTCGCACTCAATAAACTAGAAGAGTGTGACCACTAGGGAATGGTTTCTCTGTGTTTTAAGGAAAGGTTTGACCGTCTCTAAAACTGCCTTTTTTCTACAGTGATTTCTCAATTTTTTCACTTGCAGATTGAGAGTAAATTTTTAGGGTTTCTCAAAAATAGTGGGAGAGATGGATGCAACACCAATTCTTCATTCAAACTTGGTGGTAATACTCACACCATACAATTATTTTGATTGGAATCCCAAGTTTGAAATCCAACTCAGAAGGAAAGGATTGTACAATTTGACGATGGGGAGATAAACATAACCTACATCAACAATTGAGAAGACCAGATGGGCGAACCGAAAATATGAGGCCACGCGACTTCTTTTTGAATTGATTTCATATAGTTTATGGTTTCATGTTTCCACATGCAAGAATCCAAACATGATCTAGACCACCTTGGAAAGTTTGTTTGGAAAGCAGGATGAGATGAGAGGTCATATGCTTGAGGTAGAGTTGAATACCTTAGATCCTAAATTTTTTGATAATATAAAGGATTTATTTACAAAGTTTAAATCTTTGATATTGAGCTTGGCATCTTGTGGTATTGATAAGTCTACACAAGTATACCAACTTATTCTAACAATCTTGGCTAAGCTAGGACCAGAATATGTTGTTTATGTCTCCACTCTCCATTATGGAAGGTATCTCTTGGGATCAAAGTGGAAGATGTCTTCCATGGAGAAGTTCATTGATTCTCTCAGACATGAGAAGAAAAAACTCATTTAGATTGGCCTAATTAAGGAACCCAAAGAACATGCACTCACCATGCAAGATGGGAAAGGGCCATTCAATCATAAATCCAAACATAAAGGAAATGAGAAACAAAAAGAAAAGGAGGAGTATTCAAAACCCTTCAAGGATTCTTCAGGTTCCAAATAGAAGAAGAAGAAGAAGGGAAATGAGTTCACATACTATAATAAACCAAATCATGAAGAATCCACATGCATGAAGAAACATATTGTTCTTATGGCTCAGGTACTTCAACAGAACAACCTTGGAAATTTCATTTTAGAAGGAGCCAAGAAGAAGATGGAAGAATATCATGTGTCTAAGAAAAGTATTCATCATTCTCTTGTTACAATTAATTCCTCATATGATTCATGGATTCTAGATTCTGATGCATCACATCATATGTCAACAAAAGAGGAAGCTTTTACTTCTTTGAGTTCATGCTCAAGACCCCCTATTCTCATGGGGGGTGATACTCCAGTAGAAATAACAGGAAATGGAAGAGTGGAACTCCATAATGGATTTTCTTAGAATGCTTTACATGTTCCAAAGCTTTATATAAATATTCTCTCAGTTTATCAGATCACTCAGATAAGTAAAACAGTTGAATTTACATCAGATTCAGTTTTTGTACTTGACATGTATGACAATTCCATTATTGCAATTGGTGAGGTAGATCGCAAATCAAGGTTGTATAAATTCACTAAGTTTTCTTACCATAACTCCTCCTTACGACGAATGCATGTTGATGATAGTAGTAGAGTATGGCATGAGAGATTTGGTCATTTAAACTTTAGGTGCATGTAATTAATTTCCAAGCAAGGAATGGTCAAAGGCCTACTAGATATTTACTTTTCTGAAGGGGTTTGTGAAGGTTGCATTCTTGGAAAGAATCCTGAAGATAAGTTTGAAAATGGGAAGGCAAGGAGATCCTCCTCTTCTTTGGATCTTGTTCACAATGATCTCATGGGTCTATTTCCACATCCTTCCATCAACAAATAAGGGTATGTCCTTACATTCATTGATGTTTACTCACGCTATACTTGGGTTTATTTTTTCAAAAAAAAGTCTGAAGTTTTTGAGCATCTCAAAGAATTCAAATCTCTAGTAGAAATACAAACAGGGAAGAAAATCAAGATCCTCCATACAGAAAATGGGGGGGATTATATCAACAAACATGTTCAGAATCTTAGTCGTGAGGCTGGTATCCAGTTGCAACATGCAGTTCCATACACTCCACAATATAATGGAGTTACTAAAAGGAAGAACATATCTCTCAAGGAGATGACCAATTGCATGTTGCATGCAAGGTATCTTCCTTCCATGCTTTGGGCTGAGGCACTTAACTGTGCTTCTTATATACAAAACATATCTCCTCATAGATCTGTTGAGGACATGACACCTTTTGAGGCTTGGATAGGTGACAAACCAGATGTGACACACTTCCACATATTTGGATCTCGTGCATGGGCCCATATTCCTTCTGAAAATAGGAAATAATTATATCAACAGAGCACACCTTGCATATTTGTGGGATATCCAGATGATTTGAATGGCTACATGTTGATTGATCCCTCTACAGATCGGCTCATCATTGAGCACAATGTTCAGTTTGAGGAGAGTCCTTTTCATGCATCTCCAGTGCAACATGAAAAGACTCTTGTGCTTCCATCAGTTCCAAACATAAGAGATGATGATTCCATACGCTCAGATGCTACATATTTAGACTCATATTCAGAAGATTATATACATGGAGTTGAGAAGGTAGTACAACCAGATGAGGATCCAATGTCGGAGATTCAACAGATGCTCAAGTGGGAATAGTCCACACTTCAAGCAGTAGGTGTCCTTGCAGGGAATCCATTAGATTCGAGGGGAACTCGATCTCATCATGAGGATCCCTCTCATGTATGTTGAAACACACACTGACACTGAGAGGGGGGGGGTTGAATCAATGTCTAGAACTTTTGGCTACTTTTCACTTTTATATATTAACGAAATTAACTAAATAAGATATATGTAGTTCAATTAATTATTCATAAACATGTATAACACAAACTTTATGAAGTAGATACAATATCACTCTTTTATATATTTAATTTGAATGGATACATATAAAATCAATCCTTTAATATATTCAACTACAACTGAATATGAGAGATCCAACTCTCTGATACAAGACCTAGCTTGTGCGAGGTGTCCAGTAAAGGAGGTTCTTTGAAGGCAACTTGCCTAGATTTTCCTTTCGTCATCGGATGTCAGATTGACTTCAGTACATATGAAATTTTTGTGAATGTATAAATTGACCTCCACATATCTCCTTTGTTGGTGATTATTCAAACTCAACTTGTAAACATTTTACTTGATGTTTATATTAAAATGTGTCCCTCTCAACTGTTAGTCACTAAAAATTTGACTTGGTCTCACCATTTTTTGTATTTGCTTTTTCATTCTACCAACAAACATATTTTTGGTCGAATCAACTAAAAGATACTTCGAATTTAGTATTTCAATTCTAGTCGAGCCATGTTGCTTCAGCCTCGACCCGACTTGTATTTAAGTTTTCTTCAAATTCAAAATTTAGGTTACTTCTTTATTGGAATGACTCAACCTGGAAGAAAACCGACTTGAGAAATTTGAATTTGGTCGTATAGACTTGCTTTCCCCGACTTGTATTTTCCGACTCAATTTTCCTTCGACTTTGACCTTCAGTTGGTCGACTTGTCTTCAACTCGTCTTGAAATCGAACGATTTGTCTTCTCCAACTTCTATCAATATGTAGGCTTGCAGTCGGTCGACTTGTCTTCGAATTGTCTTGCAGTCGATCGAATTCCATATAGTCAACCTTATTGTTGTTTGAATTGGCTCGACTTGTGACTCAATGGTGTCAATGCTTCCTCACCAAAAATCCACCATTGGCATTATGTCTCATCTCTGGACTCTTCTTCAATTGAGATTTTCTGAATGAATTTTAACCATGTCTTATTAACTTCTTTATTTGTGATTTGTATGGATCCATATTGGATTATCCATTTACCCTTTTATCTAGATATTTTCTTCACAATTTCTTTTTTTTACATGGATCTTAATGACACAATCTCAACCTTATACAATATAGGATGAGTGTATCAAGATCATACAATATATTAGTCAATATTATCATAGGATGAGTGTATGAAGCTCATACAATATATTAGTCAACATTATCTTTCCATTTATATTCAAGTCACCTTCATAACATTATGTCCAATATTGGCAATACTTGACATTCAATTCACCTTCATTACATTATGTCCAATATTGACAATTCTTTACATTCAAGTCACCTTCATAACAATATGTCCAACCTTCATAACATTATGTCCAATATTGAAAATGGTTGACATTCAAGTCACCTTCATAACAATATGTCCAATTTTGATAATGCTTCTCAAATCAATCAATCAATGATACTTCACATATTTATCAAGGTTGACATCAATGACAACCAAATTGCCAACAATATCCCCCTTTGTTATTGATGACAACCTTAGTAAAACAATCTTACTTCCCTTGTGAAATGTATACTGTATTTTGATTTCTTTGAGTTGAATTTGTTTTACTCGTTATCTCTCCCCCTTTAAGAACAATGAAAAAGGAAATATTTCTATTCCCCCCCTGAGATGATGCTCCCCCTGAGGTGATTCTCCCCCTGAGATGATGCTTCCCCTATCTTTGTCCCATTTATTTTGGACTTTGTTTTTATTGTTTATCTCTCCTCTTTTGACATCAATGGCAAAGGAAACATAAATTTTACTGCTTTTCTCCCCCTGTCAATGTGCCAACTATTATCTCAATCTCTTGGGATTTTTGTGTTCAAATAGGGTTGTACTGTTTTCTCCTTTGTCATAATGGACGAGGGTGTGAAGCTTACTGATCTTCTTGATCTATTTCTTCTTCTTCTTGATATTCTTTAGTTCTTTGATTCCAGGAGATCTTTATTGTTCTTTCATATCATTAATAACTTTGCTCTGTTCATACTATGTCTTTATATATTTTGAACTCCTTTTGTTGCTTTATTATTTAGATATTATTTGTTTTATTCATCACATTGTTCTACAAATTGATTTTCTTTTGAGAGTTCATCATCATCACCATTGTTTTGTGCACCATAATCTTCTTCTTTAGAAATTCTTATTCCTTGAGCTTGTTCCTCTTCACATGCAAAGCTCTGAATTTCACATTCCTTATTAGGAGTTTCATCCATCAGTTTATTGTTATCAATTTCTCCATTTTTAGGTGCAAGATATTCATCATCTTTCTTGCTTTCTGCTTCATATTTTCTTCTCCATATATTTTCATAAGGCACTATGTTTGATGAACTTTTATTCTCTACATTTGTCCTTTGAGATTTATCCTCTCTTCTTTTCTTCCAAAGTTCATTAGATTTCCTTTCCAACTTATATGGATTATTTTTCAAGGGTTGTCTTCTTGATTTCCTATATTCTTGGGATTTGTGCCCAAATTTATCATAGTTGTAGCATCTCATGGTATGAAAAAACATTGCTATGTGCCCAACATAATTTCATCTCCAACATCTCATTACGTTATTGGACCTTCCAGAATTTTTCTTTTCAGGACTCTTGCATTCCAATGTTTTGTGACCAAAGTTTTTACAATAAAAGAAATAACCATTGAAGGTGTTTCCATACTTGAGTCTATTGTGACATTAGAAGTCTTCCTTTTGATATGTTTCTTGTTTTTTACTTTTATAGATTCCTCCTTTAACAAAGTTCATGGTTTGTATTTGGTTTCTGATTGAACCTTTTCCTTTTGAGGAGGATAATCCTTTCTCATGTTTGTGAATGGTGTTCCACTTGCCACCTTCTTATTTCTTATTGTAACCAGGACCAGTTTTGTCATCGATTGGTCTTTGATTGTTCCAAATATTATCCAGGATGGATGAGATGTTATGGAATTTCACATTTTTTTTTTCTTTCCATTCTTCTTTTGAGGTTAATAACTTCCAATTCCAACATGTGACATGTTTCTTCCTTTTTAGTCAACTGGACCTTCAAGTCTTCTTCTATTTCCTTAGATTCTTCAAGTTGAGTCTTTATACTGATGACTATTACTTTTGTCTCATCCAAGACTTCTGTGCATTTATTGGTTTTGTCATATGTCTTCAACTCTTCTATTTCTTTTATTAGATCAACAAATCCAGTCTTCAATCTCTTGATTTCTTCCTTGTTTTATAGTTGAATCCTTTTGAAGTTGATGACTTCCAATTCTAGTGTGTGGTACGATTATTCCTTTTTATTCAACTGGATCTTCAGGGTTTCTTCACTTTCCTTAGCTTCTTCAATTTGAGTCTTTAGACTGTTGACCATTTATTTTGTTTCTTCCAATTCTTCTATGCATTTATTGAGTTGTCATATGCCTTCAACTCGTTCATTTGTTTTGTTAGATCAAAAAATTTAGTCTTTAATCTATTGATCTCTTCTTCTTTGTATTCTAGTTGAATCTTTTGTTCTTTCTCTTCATGGTTTTTAGATTGATCTAATAGTTGTAGTAGCAACATATCTTTCTTTTGAATTTTCTTCAATTCTTATAGAGTGCACATAGTTGTGTATTCGAGATTGTCAAGAACCTCCACAGGAACTTCAATATATATACCATTTCTTGGTTCTATACAAATCTCTTATAATGCACCTATAACATCAGTATTAAGATTCAGTATTTTTTCTTCAATGATTATTGGGGTATGCATCAATTCCTTGATGGAGTTGTCCTCTTCATTGATGACTAGGGATTGCATCAATTCCTTGTTTGAGTTATCTTCTTCTTTGATGATGGTGGATTGCATCAATTCCTTGTTTGAGTTGTCTTATTTATTGATGACTGGGGAGTGCATCAATTCCTTGTTTGAGTTGTCTTATTTATTTATGATTGGGGATTGCATCAATTCCTTGTTTGAGTTGTATTTTTTATTAATCATTGGGGATTACATCAATTCCTTGTTTGGGTTGTCTTTTTTATTGATCACTGGGGATTGCATCAATTCATTGATGGTATTGTCTTCTTTTTATGTGTTTTGTACTTTAATATAATACTAACTCTCTAGTTGGAGCCATAATAATTTAGCAAAGGTGTAATGTCCCATATTTTCTTTGATTCAGTCTAACCATCCATTCTGGATTGCTTTTAATGCCATTGGATTGTTTCTCTTTACTTCTTTTGCAGTTTTGGATTTGTTTTTTGAGGTATTTAAGCACCAAGGCTTACTTACTACTGAGTCCCAAACTCCAGATCCTCTTGACTTCAAATAGATTTTCATTCTTTCCCTCCATGAAGAGTAGTTTGTTCCATCAAATAAATGTGTTTCATTTGTTGAGAGAGCCATTTGTTCATCCATTTGTGTGTTTAGTAGGATCTTCCTTCCAGTGATTAGATTGTTTTTCCTTGAAGAGAACTTGCTCTAATACAAATTTTTCTCTTCATAAAAATTGAGTGGTTAAACTATAGTGAAGAAGCCTACTCTGATACCAATTGTTGAAACACACACTGACACTGAGAGGGGGGGTGAATCAGTGTCTAGAAATTTTGTCTACTTTTCACACTTTTGTATATTAACTAATTTAACTAAATAAGATATATGCGGTTCAACTAATTATTCATATACATACATAACATAAACTGTATGAAGTAGATACAATATTATTCTTTTATTTATTTAATTTGAATGAATACATATAAAATCAATCCTTTAATATCTTCAACTTCAACTGAATATGAGAGATCGAAATCTCTGATACGATACCCAACTTGTATTTCTCAGATCCAATTGAGAAAATGAGGAATCCAACCCTCATAACAAGAGCATGCGTGTGTATAGGAACCAACCTAACTAGGAAATATTTTTCATTCAATCCATGTATGAATGAATTCACATTCAATCCATTTTACTATGTTTTTCCACCAAGATACACTCTTCCCTTCATATTCCTTTACTTATATAGTCCTCCAAAGGGTGCCACTAATTTGAAACAATGTGTCCTTTTGGAATGAAACATTGCACCCATTCATTTAATTAACACAAATGGTAACTTTTATTAATTGATTTTTGTACACCAATTTAGACATAGATTTTTGTATGAAGCTTCTGGAGTGATGGAAACGAAGTTTAAAATTATACGAAAAGGCTTTTTTGCAGAACATGCCCAATTAGTCGATTCGCGAGAAATTTCCCCCTAAAGTGTGCAAGGTGGCCGGTACATGAGTTCTTTGAAGGAAACTTGCCTAGATGTTCCTTTCATCGTCGAATTCCATATCGACTTCAATACATATTACCTTTTCGTGAATGTATAAATCGACCTCCACATATATTCTTTGTTGGTGATTATTTAAAATCAAATTGTAAACATTTTTCTTGATGGTTGTATTAAAATCGGTTGCCTCTCAGCTGCTAGTCACTAAAGATTTGACTTGGTCTCACCGTTTTTCGTATTCTCTTCCTCATTCGACCAACAAAAATATTTTTGGTCGACTCAACTAGGAGAAATTTCGACTTTAGTATTTCAATTCTAGTCGACCCATCTTGATTCAGCCTCGACCTAACTTGTATTTAAGTTTTGTTAATGTAAATTTCGTTCCATTGAACTTTGGTGAAAAAATATTGTGTCAATGGCCATTGCCATGTTGTGCCATTGCATTGACTGCAAATGCGTCTAACACAGGGCCTTGATTCAATATATAAACACACGAATAACAGCTTGTTACCTCTGTGGAGAACATGAAGAGAAGTATGATATCTTTAATAATGCTTTGCCTGGTATGTGCACTGCTATTTCTCCTGCTTTCTGTAAACATTGGCTGCCATGGGTACTCCAAAAATGGTAAGATCTATTTCAAATCTCAGTTACATTACAAAAAAATGACTGATATTTAGCCTTTTATTCATTTTTTATTCTCTTGGGAACTTGTGGTTGCAGGAAACAAGCTCCAAATGAGTATGAGACAGGTAGATCCATGGCATTTGCAGTGCACAAATGTAAGAGGATTACGACATATGATGAAGAGTAGAAGGAGACAACCGCCTAGGCCTCCTATGCCAGTACGTAGCCCGGGCCACATTTGGAACCCTCGTCCTCGCCCCGTCCCTTCGCCTCCACCACATGTGCGCTAAATCCGTTCTCGTGTTTGAAAGGAGAATTTATGATACATCATAGGAATAAGAATTTTGGTTGATTGTTATACTATTTTTATCTGGGTTTAATTTTCATATAATGAATATGTTGTAATGGCTTCAAATCTATATGTATCGGAAAGAAATAGTAAGACAATTCTTTTTCTCCCAAAAAAGAATGATAATTTTGAGATAAAATGTATAAAATTTTTGAGATAAAATGTTATGTTCCCCACTCAAATTTTATTTTTATTAAACTCTCATTACCATCTTAAAAAGTAACCAAAAATTAAAAAAACTTATAAAACATTAATATATAATAATGAGATGTTAATATTTCATTAAAAAATCATTAGTCTACTATTTTGATGATGTGCATCTTTACGGCTGATCCATTTCATAGATAACTTAGTCCTAATTATTAATATATTTGGATTTATCTTGAAAATTTGTTTGTAATTATTAATATATTTGGATGGAAGTGCACTCTCTTTTTATTAAATATTATGGGGAAAATTGAGAGATGTCTCTCCACATTTCTTGATGATATTTTTAGTAGTGTATTTTATCTAGGGAGATTTGAATTGAGTAATCAGTGATATGGAAGTGACCAAATGTTAGGGACAAACATTATCTTCATATGCGCATATGCAAACATTTCAAGTTCTTGTTATTAATGATTTCATTGTGTCAAGAGTGGTGTTATCCTCAATTATTGTATTGAGTTAATGGTGTTGTTGTCCTCAATTATTGCATTGAGTCAATGACACTTCTATATCACACTCTTGGTTGAGGTAGAGAAAAATAAAAACAAGATGTTGGAATTGAAACAACAAAAGAAGGATCTTGCAAAGGAGAAGATGTCAACAAGGATTGTTGTAGTAGAATAATGAAAGTGGAAAATTAGAGAAAGGGAAAGGCAAGGAAAAGAGAAACAAAATAAAGTGGCAAGGTGTTATCAGATTAATCGGTAAGTGCGGACACAAACAAATCTCCCTAGATCCTACTGGAAACTAGAACAAAACATAACAGAATGCACACTTCACCTTAAACGTCATCATCATGTGAACTAGTTTAATGACTTACAAGTGACGAACCTTTTAAACGATGTTTGTCCTAGCTAGTTTCATCTTTGTAGCTCCTTCCTTGAGTTTGCAGAATAGCAAGCCTGTCCAAGAATCACAAACCAACAACGAAGGAAAACAAAGATACATAAATTCTAATGAAGTCTATGTATATGATCAACGAATTATACAATAGAAGACGAGATTCTTATATAGGGAAGAAATGAATTACTGTATTAAGTGAATAGAAAGTGGAGAATACAATCCATGCCTTGATGTTGAAAGGTCCCCTTTTGATGGATATTTGCTCCAACACACACACCTTTGCTCCAATGTCTTGAATGAAGAAGATCCACAATTTGACTTGATGAACTAAAGTGAAGCTCTCAAGTATAATCTAAAGTAGAACTCTCTATACAATTCTTAGCCTATTCAACCTTAGCCTTTTTCATGAGATATCCCTTCTTATATGGTGTGAAAGAGAGATAGATGAGGAGATTAGGATGATCCCACCAAATCAGAGAAGCGAGTAAGATCAAAACCAATCGGAGGCTACCTCATCTTCTAGAATATCCCCTTCTAGAACATTCATGAAATTTGACTTTTCCCAAGATTTAAGCATCGTCGCACCCTACACACTTAGTAGCATGCGATTACGTCGTAGTCTAGGTATAGTGCAGAGTGTGACGATCAGGCATCGTCACACCCTGTGTATTTAGCAGGGTGCGATGACCTTCCTTCATATGGTTTTTGGCAGAGGAAAGTAAATCACTTTTCTCATGGAGAAAGCCTCTTTTAATATTTTTTAGGGAACATGCACACATGTCGTCAGGAGATCACTGAGGTGACCAAAATAATGTGTAACGGTAGGGAGGATCTTAGCATGAATACAAACGAGATTGAATAAAGGATATTGTTGACCAATTGAATTGATCAAATGGTAGAGAATACATGATTATATAAGGCATGATAAACATTTATATCCCCCACTATCTTCCGATTGCAACACTCCCCCCCTTTCTTCCTACTAGTTTAGGGGCCAATCTGGTATCTTCTTTTCAAGCACCTCCCATTCTTATGGGGGTATTGAGCACAATTCAAAACCATAGTTTTCATATTCCTACTTGGATGCAATTAGGGATGTGGCATAGATAAAATGAAAGAAACTCAACCTACTTGGATCAATAAATGAAGGAAACTCAACATACTCGAACAATGAATTTACTCATCCTC
This sequence comes from Picea glauca, assembly GCA_000966675.3. NCBI lineage: Eukaryota > Viridiplantae > Streptophyta > Pinopsida > Pinales > Pinaceae > Picea > Picea glauca. Next base: position 36,591 of record JZKD02S1674145.1, on the reverse strand, counting down.
CTAAAGAATGAATATGTTTTCAATTTAACCTAACCAAATGCAATGTGAATTTTGTTACAAAGGAATTTTTTTGATGTTCATCTAGTTTTCCTCAAACAAAACCTAAAGTCTTGATTAATATGTATTTAAGTCTAAGTTATAAGGGCATTTCCATAATGAATTCCTAGGTCTTAATTTTCTCTTCATTTTGAGAAATTTGATTCTCAGGTTACAAATCCCAAGGAAAGCCAACAATTACTTCCCCTCATTTCATGGATGGTACCTAGGGTAGACCCTGGAATCTTCAGGGCACGAAGTTGGTCAACAACAAGGCTCAAGGTCATTACAACAATATACTCATTATGAACTCAACATGTCACTTACGGGAATTGAACCTAGGTGGGAAGGATACCAATCTTTCCTCCCAACGACCTAAGTTAAACCCAATTGACAGACTCTTCAATTTGAGGCATTTTGTTTGCATAATGTCAGTATAAATGAAATTCTAGTTTTCTTTCCATTACACAACTCCTAATTGCAACCCAAACAACATATACATACCAAACATCAACTAATGGAATTACATACTAAAGTAACTGCATACACATTGGAATTGTTGGAATGGAAAATAACTCTATTTCTAATTTAATTGCATACATGCTAGAATGATGGTAATTAAAAATAACTATATTACTAATAGAAATAATTGAAATTGTAAATAGTATTGCAACTGATGTTCTTTATCTTTGATCTAGACTAATGTTGATTGTAGGCTTTGTTTACACTCTTCCTATTTCAAGATTTTATTATCTTGATTTTGGCTCATAAAATATGAGGGAATGTATTATATAGTAAGGGGTTGTACTCTATATTGGTATAGAATATTTAATTGTCCCACAATCAATATCAAGTCTCACTTTCCAAATGGTTTTCCTTATGAATAATGTCTAGGATTGTGATGCCTATGGTTACTACTAACTTTCACTTTTTATTCAAGGTATCAAGTGAATCAAAAGGGTTTTCTTTCGCTTCAACATAAGTACTCAATCCTTAGTGATCCACTATTTTACTTAAATGACTAGAGCACATAAGCTTGACACCTTGTGGATGGAATGGAATGACAAGCACATAAATTTCAGGCCATAAATAGCCAGAACCTAAAAAATTATCTTTCCACTATGAATTATCATGAAATATTGTCAAAAGTAATGAACTTTACCACCTCTATCATTTCTACATGTATCTGATCTTTGAACCAAGATAATGATATTATAAAGTAGCCATCAACATAAAAAAAATTCTCTCATACTTGAAGTAATTTTATAAAACCCTCACTAACCCCAATTTCCAATGAAATAAAAGGCAATGGAAAGATCAATAGGTTACTAAAGGAAACATTAAATCATCCTACGGAGCTTGAAGGAAGATAACATTATATGCAAAACAAGAACAAGAATAACATACACAGATAACCAAACCCACAATAATTATTAGTATGTCAGAAAGCCCACAACAATTACCCATATCATAAGTCAATTTTCTTCGATTACAAACAATTAATCATATTATAGGATGTTTTTCTTCAACATACAAGTTGCTTTTAGTCATAAGGCTTTTTTTGGTCATAAGGCTTTTTTTTCTCAATTACCTTAGTAATTGTTATTATTATTAAGGAAAGGGCACTAAAAACTAAAAAAGAAAACACTTTAAGGCAATGGAAATCGACTACATTCCATAGGATGGAGTCGACATTAAGAAATCTTACGGAATTTTAAGGAAGGCATCAAATGCAAAGGAGGAGCAAGGATAATATGAAAAGGAAAGAAAACCCATAACAATTACCAACATGCAAGCAAATTCACAAGAATTACACATTTTAGAGGTCAATTTTCTTCAATAAAATTTACCAACAATTACTTATGATATAGGTCAATTTTCTTTGAATTTGGTCATAGGGATTTTTATCTGTTGCATGGACTTTACAATTTTTTCTATTATTAAGGCATTTTGTATTATTAAGGCAAGGGCAATGAAAAAAGAAAACACTTCAAAGAAATGGAAGTTGATTGCATTTTAGAGGCTAGATTTGGCTAGATTTTTCCTTAGAAGACAACATTAAGGCATTCTGTAGATCTTGGAGGGAGAAAAATTATATGAAAATGAGTAGCAAAAATAGTATTCAAAAGTAAGTAAACCACATCAATTACTACCATGTAAGAAAACCAAGAAAAAATAACAATTACCCATATTAGAGATTGATTTTCAAGCAAACACACAACAATAACCATTAATTACCTATATTAGAAGTGAATTTTCAAGCAAACCCACATCAATTACCAATAATTACAAACAATTACTAGAAAACAAATTTCCATTTAGAATGTAATGTGTTGAAAAATATATTGTTTGTCCATAGGATGGTAGGATTGAAATCCTACCACATAACTATGCTTCCTTCAACCCAATGGTCTTCATATATTCACAACCAAACCCTCCATAGTTTCCCTCCTACAACAGTATAGACAAATTTGGGTTAGAATTGCTCATACAAAGAAAGAAAAAAATCAATCAAAGAGACTAGTAATTTACTTCTTCTTTTTCACAATAGAATGAGTTGAAAAGGCCAAAAATGTGTTGCTATTAAAACAACATGTTCCCCTCTCTTTTTTCCACTTGACAAGGATGAGGGTGATAGATTTTATTGAATACATTGAAGGAATTGCTAGAAACCAAGCGCACATAATGCTAGATTGTGAGACAAGTAACCACACATTCTATCACATTGAACTAAAAACTCACCCAAACATATAAAGGCAAGGTCCCAAAATATCACATTAAACTAAAAACTCACCCAAACATATAAAAGCAAGGTCCCTCCATTTTGAGCAAGGTCCCTTCATTTCAAGGTGTAGAGACCACTCCACTACTAGGCATGAAATGAATTCCAGTAGAGAGGAAGATGCATAATCAAATGTATTGGATGAGAAAGAGAAACGATGCAATAAATTATGAATTCAATATCACAACCACCCTAATGCAACCTTCTTGCCATGTAGATGTTGCAATGTCCCATGTTAGCTCATCCATGAGGGAAATTGGACTCTCAAAAAGAAGATACACCACTAGTGGTGTCCCTCCCATAGTCATTTCTAGTGGAAGCAACTTCTTTGTAAGATATATATAGTGGATTTTTAGAATCATGTTTCATATAAATGTTGAAATTTTACGTTCAATTCCAATGCTCTTAGAACAACATTCTTTTACATGTGGTAAAATTGTCAATGCATGAATTTTTACCAGTTAAAAAACTACCTTATAGAAATACCTTAGGAATCAAAAACACCCTAGGAATAAAAAATGACAAAGACAGCTCACCTAAAATTGATTTGGAGGCATATTCTACCACGACCTACTATTCTACTGAAGGCATAGTCTACCATGACAGGCATTCAACACACTGAGTCTGTGCACCAGAAAACAAATATTTATATTTGACATTCGAAGCATCATCCGTATAATCCACGTCAATTAACAACCTTTTCTAAGAAAACATGTGTGCTTTCCACTATTATAAATTCGATAACGAAAGCGTTGTTGACTTGGGTAGGGTCGTGCTCCGCATTGCATTTGACTGCAACCTCTGAGACAGTGCACACAGGTTGCGCATAAAGAAAACCAGCATTATATGCACTGTTTTTGCTCTTTGGCTGCCAACGATGGTAAGTTCTGTTGCAATTATGTTGAGAAAAATGATCACAATTTAGCCTTTTGTTAATTTTACATTCTCTGGACACTTGTGGTTGCAGGAAAATAGAGTTTAACTATTTCCAATTCCTTGGCTTTTCAATAAAACTTTAGAGTTTTTATAGTCAGAAATAATTTCAATTTTAACATGTTAAACAGGGTTTAATTATTTCCAATAAAATTTATAACTCTTATGGTTAGATAAATTATTTTCATTTTTAAGTTACAAATTTTAAAACTAGTTTGATTATAAATTTTCAAAAAAAAACTTTAAAATTTATAACTCTTATGGTTAGATAAATTATTTCCATTTTTAAGTTACAAATTTTAACATGTTAAACATGGTTTAACTAGTTTGATTATAAATTTTCAAAAAAAAACTTTAAATATAGATTATTACTAACTTGTTAATACGAGACTCCACTTCACTAATTAAGTATGATGTTAATCGAATTTCCACATCATTTTGATTAATATGATTAATAGGAGATTCCACGTTACTAATTAAGCATAATGTTAATATTAACTAATTAAGCATTGCGATAGTATCAGTTTCCACTTCATTTTGATTAATAGAAGACTCCACTACACTAATTAAGAATGATGTTAATATTAACTAATTAAGCATGATGTTAATATGAGTTTCCACTTTATTTTGATTAATAAGAGAGTCCATTTCACTAATTTTGATTAATTTCAATTTTTCTAAATATTTCTATAAGATATTCTTTTATCATATTTCATTTAGAGTTTAAAAATGTAAGAATATATTTTATTTTAATTATAAAAATTATAATGGAAAATATTATAATGAGATGAAAAATATTTTTAAATAAAATAATAATAATTATTAAAAGATTAAAGAGATAAATCATTTAAGGTCACGAAGGGTGACACCAAATTGGTGTATGAGACCCTCTTCTTTGTAGGACCTTGATTTGATTGCTAAAGTTTACGGAGGCAAAGAAAATAGAGAAAATTCACCAATAAATACTATAGATTTGCTAGATCATATAGATAACCACAATAAATTTTATATTGCATAATACATCAAACTTACAACATTAAATATCAATACAATACTTTCATGATTGAGAATACATCTTCTTCTAGATCTCACTTCTCACTGTACAACTATATATATATATATATATATATATATATATATATATATATATTTCCCATGGAACAAAACCATGAGTTGCCCATTAGTTTACCCAAAACCATTTTCCAAAACCACTTAAGTGGAAAAGTGATTGGCACATTTTCCAAGATTATCTCATTTGGAAATCAACTTTATTTACTGGATATTCCAATGGAATCCTTGCAAGGTGCCTTTATTTCCGTTGACTCATTTTTTCAATGCATCTATAGCATTTTCCTCTATCTTGTATTTCCTAGCTATGCCTTTATCTACCATTTCTCCATGTTTGCAGGGAAAGTCCTCTACATTCGAGGGTTAACTGAAATAGATCGAAACCGTAAAAGACAAGCAAATTCCAACAACAAAGATTCTATAACTAATTCAATAGAATTAAAAAAACATAGGAGGGAGAAAGATAAACATACTGGCAGTCCTACATTTGGTGTCGATCCAAATTCTGGAACCCTTTCTCTCCTTCCTGATAGCTTCCTCTGCAACCTGCAAAAACTCAAGCATACAAGTCTACAAGGAGAGGTAGTTATACTAATAATTAACTCGTTAGTTCGATTAAATACAAAAGAAATTCAATGGAACTAGTTTTCTAAATATCATATATCAAATAATTGCATATTAAACATTGAGAACACAACATTTCGAAGGAATGAACATCTTATAAATATTCAACGATTTGGAAATTGCATTGTATACTTGTACTGTTGTGGCATTGCCCCGTCGAAAGGACTCTAGGTCCCTCCACCCTAGTTGATCCTATCATGAGTTCTTAACCTTTGATTCATCAGCGCACTTAAGGAGGAGTCAATGAGGCTCCTAGTCAAATAGAAAGGTGCTCAAAGAAAAACTAGAAAGAAGGGTTTCCTGGTCAAGAATCAGTAGAAAATGGGAGGTTTATGGGCTTGTAGACATGGAGGGGATAAAAAATATATTTTTTTCTTTGATATGCACTTAATCATTCCCTTTATCCTTTGACCAAATGCTCTATTTAAGCCATCTATAGTTGGTTAGAGACGTTTGAGTACAGGTAAACGAATTTAGGCAAATAATCAAAACTGTAACTCAATTTTTAATTAGGAAAACATATTTTTTTAAAGACATTATTAACAGGTATGCGACTTTCCTTTGATAAAATCACATATATGCGTGTTGCGTAACTATCAAAGTGTGTACGAGTTCCAAAAAAGTGTTTTTTGGAAGATCTCAAGGAGATATGGAGAAGAGGTGTCTACAAGTAGGATATGGACTAGGCCAATAATATCATCAATGCTTCAAAGGTTGCAATTGATGTTATAACATATGCCCCCTAATGTGTGAGGTCAAAAGAACAATTGATGGTCACAATACATTATAAGTCTTAAAAGAGAAGTAAGCCATGGGGAATGTCACCAAAATCCAATCCAAGAACAACAACCAATGATATAAATAAATCAGAATACTCAATTCCCAAGGAGGGCATACCCATGCTCAAATGTGATTACATGCATGGATGCCAATCAAGTATACTGCGAATTCATGAAGAATGTATATATAGAAAGCAGTGACCATGGCCATTAAAGAGATACATAGTGGATCCATGTCAAACAAAGATCATAGACACAAAAGAGATACATAATGGATCTATGTCTCATAATTAATGAAGGATATATGGAGGCAAGAGTTGGATGATTGATCCTTCACAAGTACCGATGTGATGAGTGGTATTATCCATAAGGAACTTGGGAAGAAACATAAAAAAGGGGTGATGCTACTACATTCTCAAGGTATTCAAATCAATCATTATGGTATGAGTCTACACTATGAGAATAGATGTGTTGAAGTCAAACACAATGAGACATCATTTGATTACTGGTCATTGATGTATACTGTTAATAAATGTGAGACAACCCACCAATAACAATAATGGGCCTCAAGGTAGCTAGTACAATCTAACAAGTGTGAATAGAGGATATGATATTGAACACCTAGTAGAATATATCGATCAGGGACATTGATGTATTCCCACTATAAATAGCGAGGAAACCTACCACTAATAACTGCAATCCCCAAGGTATTAATAAGGACTTTAGATCCCTATCCTAGAGTAGGATGTGTTGAATTCAATAGGAAGAGATATTTTGGAAGGAGGGCATTAAGGCATCCCCCATCAACCAACATAAGGAGTAGAAAAAGGCCAAATATTTGTAAGGACGCAGACAAAAGATTGAAAGGACCACCACAAAGTACATCTCCCGTGTGCACCAAATGTAAATAGTGCCCAAAAGAGACCCTTTGAATAACATCCAATGATGAATACTTCCAACAAATGCGAGGAAACCACCAATGGGGACAAATTGAATCCAAGGTACTACATGAATCCAAATGTGTGACTATGTTCTTGTCGTCGAGAAAAAGGGAAACCACTCAGTTAGCGACTAATGATGGAATGTCATCTTCTCAGCACAAGGTCACCTATCAATAATGTAAATAGGGCCAACGTGGGACTCTAGGTCAAACTGAGGGGCAAAAGAATGATACAATATGTGACTTAGGCAACATGAAATAAAAATTAACATTGACACATTGACATAAGGATGTGATGAAACAATAGATTCTTCATAGTGACTGGAAGAATAATTAACTAGAGGAGTAAAAACTTTGTGTAACTAGTCCAGTTTCCTAAAGTCATACTAACCCAAATTGTTGAGACTAGACTAAATATTTTGTGCTTTGTTCAGAGGTGACTTGACTGCTACCAATAATGATAAAGAAGACTTATTCCTGCACTATTTTTTTATTATTTTTTTTTTTTGGTCATTTTCATATTGGAAATCCTAAAAGAAATAAAAAAAATGCTAGAATACATAGAGGAAACAAGTGTCATTGTTAAGATCCAAAGACTGAATAAAAAAGCACCACAACAAATATACAAGAACAATATGAAGAATCTCCTTTATTATTATCAAACCCTTAAGGTAGGGAAACACCATACAATGGATCCTATTATTGAAGGGATCCTCTCCTTTTCACTTGCCTCTTCGAGGGGGCTCCCTCCTATTGAACTACCACTCCAAATACAATACTTCTCTTCATGTCCCATTACATTGCTTGAACCTCTTTATATAGTGCTACTATCACCTAAGAACATTCTAGAGGAGGAATCTTCTAAGAAGTCCTCTTACATTTATTATACCTAACTACCATAGTGGGCCTTATTTAATAATATAGTGGACCTATTCCACCTTTCATTAAATGGCTTCCACTATTATCACTATGGGCCCTCTGCTACCCCCCCCCCCACCACCTCTCTAGCTACCTTACATTCCATCCCCCTTATAAAAGCGTTATCCTCAACGCTTGATGTACAACCATATACCAGGGTCTCATGGATAAATGCGGACCATAGTGTTGAAGTAGACTAGAGAACCAAGGTCCCATTGAGAAATGGTAGCCACCATGCTGAAGTAGTCCAATCGCCATTGTAAACTAGGGTCCCATGTCTAATTTTTCATATGAACCCCACATGGAAGATCTCGACACCCAATAACCAACTGAAAATGATGCTCCCAATACTAACACCTATCATGTGGATCCAAATAAGAATATCCATCCACATAGTGGAAGATGATCAAAGATGAATCTGGAAGGAACATTACCATTGTAGAATATGCAGGTTGGATGTTGGTAACTAGCTCCTGATGTGGGACATTGATGTTTTCTACAGAAGGTGGAGTAGAGTCATCAAATAAAATATGGAAATGATTGGCATCCTAGAAATGACAACTATCCATATACCAATCATCACAATCGGCCTCAAAATCATACCAAGCATATATTTATTGATTATATTCATCCCTGATATCCGCCATAATAAACCTCTCCTTCATTTTATCCAAAGAATCTTGAATACTACGAAAACTATCATTAAGACTATCTACAAAGCCATCAAATCTGTCATTCAATGTGTCAAACAATTGGGCTTTGAATGCTTCAGTAATCTGTAGAATTTATTTGAGGGTTTAAGAAGAAATAGCCATATGAGCACCCTATGAAATCTTCGGTCCTGCAGCCATCATGAAGAAACCCAAAAAATAGAACAATAAGTTACGACAGAAAATCGTGGCTTTTTCTGGAAAAACCCTAAAAAACTGTTGAATTTAAAATGCTCATAACTTCACTTCCCGGACTACGTTTCGGTTGATTTTTTTTTAAATTGGGTGAAATTGTGAGAGAAAATAATATTTTTAATTTGTTTGGACAAATTTGGCCTCAATCTGATACAAAAATAAATAAAAAATCGCGTTGTCGTCCGCGGGGAAAGCCCTGAAAATTTTGCAAATTTTAAAACTTCAATATCTTGATTTCCTGGACTTCGTTTCAGATGATTTCTTTTTTCAAATTGGGTGTTTTTATGAGAGGAAATCAGATCTAAAACATTTTTTTGCAATTTTTTCACATAAATATACCAAAAATTTCTGGAATGTCGCGGCCCTCTTTTATCTTCTCTGAAAAAAAAATCTTCAAAAAAAAAATAAAAATTCCCACAATGTTTGCCAAGGAAAGTGCTATGATACCACTTGTTAAGATCCAAATACTGAACACAAAAACACCACAATATATATACAAGAACAATATGGAAAATCGTCTTTATTACTATCAAACCCTTGAAGTAGGGCAACACCATACAATGGATCCTATTATGGAAGGGATCCTCTCATGTTCACTTGCCTCTTCAAGGGGGCTTCCACCTATTGAGCTACCGCTCCAAATACAATATTTCTCTTCATGTCCCATTACATTTCTTGAACCCCTTTATTTAGTGCTACCATCACCTAATAACATTCTAGAGGATGAGTCTTCTAGAAGTAGAATCTTCTAAGAAGTCCTCTTACATTTATTGTATCTAACTACCATAGTGGGCCTTATTTAATAATATAGTGGACCTAGTCCACCTTACATTGAATGGCCTCCATTATTATCACTATGGGCCCTCTGCCCCGCCCCCTGCCCCCCAACTACTTCTCTAGCTACCTTACATTCACAGGAAAAAAAACTAGTTCCAAGTGCAAGGAACATACCTATACTCAATGGAAGGAAGCATGTGCAGGATATGGAAACTCAAGGGAATGTTTCCTCCTAAAGTACATGTATCAAATTGCAAAGGAAAAAATTACAGGAAATTAACTGATGAGAATGCATAATAAAATGGTTAAGCAACAACAAGTTGAATATGGAATTAGGATCAAAAGAATGAGTAGTAAATATGCAATGCAATTACAACCTAAAAACAAAAGTATGCGAGTCCCATGGGAAAATATCCAGAATAATATTGAGAATAATATGAGGTTTCAACGCAATATCATGGAAGGAATGACAGGACTCCTGAGCCTAAGAAATACTTCATCATGGGAACCAAAATGAAAGGAAAGGTGCTATCTAGGATTTCCATGATGGTAGGATCCACCACAAAAAAAACGACACTTAAAATCAGCTGGAAAGGTTCCTATTTCTAGTAAATGGGGTTGACCCTAAGGAAAATGTATAATAGGTCATTAATAATGAAAAATTAAAGGTAGAATAGACCTACCCTATATGCTAGTGATGAAAACATTACCTGAAAAGAGTCGAGAAAAGACGGACTAGCAGGCATGAAAACGCCATTTTTAATCATTTTCCCTGCAAAATCTAAGTTCAAGCAATCATCTTGTACAAATATTCTGGTCCATTAGGTTTTTGAAATGACAAACATGGCAAAACTAAATGGGGAAAAAATCATTATACTATTGAAAAATGACACAAAAAACATTTCATTATGAGTTTTTTACCAAATTGGGTCATTTTTGGGGAAAAATTACCCAAAAAACCTTATGAAGTGTTCTAATGCACTGCGTGGAATTGAAAAAAATTTAAAAGAGATCAAATTTCAGACCAATTTCAAATTTTAATCAAGTGAAAATGAAATAAGGTAACACAAAATTTATCTAGGCTCTTTTATCCCAAGGATACATGATTCCACCGAAGAGAATAAATGAAAATTCATGGTATTTTCCAAAATTTTGAAATGTTTGGAATCTACTAGTGGATCTATCGAACTAACTATAGAGAATTGCAAATGGAACAACATTAGAAGTAGAGTGAGAATTGATGTTTGTATGAGAGTTTGGAAGCACACAATGAAGTGTAATGATGAAAATAAGCTTGGTAATTTTTTTTATTTTACCCTGTCATAGTGTGTTGGAGAGGGATATGCACTAGGGAATCATGTATACACACACCGGGGTGATTTGTTCGATGCTATGTATTTTTTAGTATATAATGGATAACGATGTGCCTTAATAGTTTAGAACTGGGGAATAAGTTTTATGTGTGTATCGGGGCATAGGGACATTATAGGGACATTATAGGAACACCGGTAAAAAAACCTCCACAAAAATCTACAGTTGCTCGCCTCCACTATAAACATAGAAGGGATAATTGTTTTGGGGAGGTTCTGTAAAAAAATCCACCGCAAGGTGTTCTCCTTGCAGTGTCATGGTAAGGGTAGAATCAAAGGCCCTCGCAAACCAAGTGAACTGATCCAATTCCTCTATTGAAGGATAAATGGGATCAATGTCTGTTAAGGCCCTTTGAATGGTCTGATAGAAAATTTTCTCTACATGCAATGGCATAGACATCCTTCCATGTCCATTTTCCTCTGTCGAGATAGAAGGTTCTAATAAATTCAATGGATCTTCAAAACATGATGTTATGAATAAATGTTCCACGTTCGTGAATTTGGTAGCAGTTGATGAAACTACATACACAGGGATAGAGTCAATGTAAGATATGGGTGATTGGAGATTGAAAGTTTCCATAAGGGTGGGGTACATTTCCACACCCACATTTGAACATACCCTTACAAAATTATCAATCAATGGGACATTAGGTTTCAACGACATAGCTGGATCAGGTCTACATAAAGGAAAATAATCAATAGTAATGATCTTCCCTTCAAGAGGGAAATAGATCAAGAAGAAAACTAGTGATACCATAACAATCATTTTATACACCCAACTATGACCCAACAGGAGATTGTAATCTAAGGGGGCGTCGACAACCTCAACCTCTATGGCCATAACCTTTCCCCCTAGCTGAATGGAAAATAATGGAATCATTTTTTGAGGCCTAAAAGAATGCATGCCAAAGAATTTTAACATTGTTGGTGATGGGATGATCTCAGGGGAGCCAAGGGCTCACCAACATGACAATGACATGATGCACATAGAAGTTCCTTCATCCATCATTGTCCTGAAAATATTTATTTTTCAAGATAAAACTTGTATCTAGAAAGTGACATAATGTAGAAGACAGGAATTTAGGTTGTTAGGAAAAAATCTTATCAACTGAAAGTCATTGGAATCAAAGGCACTGATTGCCAACATAAATTTATTACACTACAAAGTGAAGCACTAGAGGACCTCCAAGGAAGACATGGCACAAGGAGCTTCCGATAAATATTCAACCATGTTATAGTTTTGGGTAGCCTTGGAATTAGGATAATGCATCAATTATCTTAACATTCCTTTTGGGAGATGTGGCATTATATCAATTGTCAGTTTCTCAATATCTATATGGTTTATCATTCTGTATGTAGATGTCTTTTTTCCTTCAACACCAATTTAGGAGCATCATAATTATGAGCTCAAGTTTGGATGCCAACATCATGTTCACACATGAAAACATTAAACAGGTTTCCGCCTTGTTGAGGGGCTCCTTGATTGCCCCCTTGTGGAGGTGAAGGGATTTTGTCACTCCAACCACCATCTACTGGCCTTGAGGAGAAAATGGGTTAGTCAACACAAAGAGTTATTGATGGGTATCTCATTGTGCCAACAATCATTGGCCCTCCTCAAGTTTGGGGCATTGATGGGTTAAATGGTCTACCTTACAAATATTGCAGGAAAGCTTGACCTTCTTCTTTTATTTTTTTCCATACTAGCATTGTTATTATCCATGTTATTCCCTCTCACCCCTTCTTATTCTTGCTCTTGTTCTTTTCTCCAAGTTGTTGGTTACCCTTGGGGTTAAATTTCTGAACTGTATAGACATCGGAGGATTGAACAGGGGAAGAGGTATAAATATTACCTTTTAGAGTTATAGGTGAATGTAAATACATATGGCTCATATGGCTCATCACCTAACTTTCCATGACATTCCATGGGACCAATCATACCATCGACTTGTGGTCCAGGATTTTGTTTTGTGGGGTCGATTTCTAGCCTTGGTGCATTAGGTAGAATCTCGTAGAGAACCTTGTATTGTGAATATACCAAATCCATCTTTTGGGATCTTAAATATGGCATAGGAAATGGAAAAAACACTTTTGAATGGGAACTAGGAAAAACTATAGTTAACCAAGTAGAGGCTCTTGCTTTATACCAAGGATTGAGGATCATTGACAATAGGCCATGCAAGAATCTAATTTTTATAGGGAACTCGACTTTAATCATTAAAATAATGACCAAAACCTTCCACACGAGTAATGGTTCTCTAATTAGAACAATCTCTCAAATCAAAAGAGAAGTCTCCAGGTTTGAGTGTTGAAATTTATCTTGTCCTCAAGGCTCTCAATTGGCAAGTTGATACATTAGTTAATAAAGAAAATCAATTGGATTGTGGTAAACTTACGTTAAAAAATGGAGAAGATTATTTCCCAACCCCTAATTTGATTTCATTAAGACTTATGATAAACCATGGCATATTGAACACTTGACACATAATTTCATTTGGGATGGAGACATATTGAATCTGGTGGTTAAGACACATACATAGTGTGATCCTCTCACACATGAATTCTCCAATGCAAGTGAGATCTATTCAACCACTTTGTCTCATGATCTTTCATGCAGGTGGGATTATGGCATTGAAAAATGAAGAATTGATGTTTATTGTGGGTTTGCGGCTTACAATTCTAGTGAAATTAGGTATGAATCGAGGTTCAACATTTCTCTATGAACCATCCCTGTGGGATCCCAACTCTGGAGTTTGGTTGGCTCTTCGAGATTTTAACTCTGGTTTGAGTGGAATTGGATAATTTTTAATCAGCCTCAGATTGGCAATGTGATCCAAAACAATTCAGTTCCTCTAGATTTAGGGGCATTAGTGACTCTTCTATGACTCTTTTGGTGACGATGGTTTGTGTAGTTTTTTTGGTCCTCATTTTTTTATGGCCTCTATGACCTTTGTGCCCCCCCAATCTACTCTCTTCAAGTCTGTGGGGATACTTTCAGTTTGTCTCAGTGTTGGTGTTATTATCTAATTAACTTTGGTGGCTTTAGTGGTTTATGTGGCCCTCATTTAGTTGGTGATTGTTGTGGTTCTTATGAATCTCATCATGGTTGTTGCTTCTATGCATTTTGTGGCCCCTTAGCCAGTGCAATACAAGCCCATAGGGTTTCTCTCGTTTCATGTCATCACTATTAGCGCCATCCTTTGTTGAAGGTAAGTGGTCAAACCTCTATTATTGGCCTTCTTGGGGTGTTAGATAATGATTTTAGAAATTCTAAACTGCATGTGGCTAGTGATAAAAAAGGGTTGTCTTTGGGTTTATGTTGAGAGATCTTAATGGATCATGGGCATGCGGGATGGTTCCCTTTGTGTGAGACCTCAAAAATTCAGTGAATTCTAAGAAAGCATGAGGTTTACCTCAATCTCATCTTTCTAAGATAATATGTAATCTCAAGAAGCTAATAGGGATATTGAAGTTTATTGATGGATACCCTTCACCACCAAAAACAACAAATTGCATATTCGCAGGCTAAATGTGTGGCCCTCAAACAAACGATTGATGGCCTAATTGGAGTTAACTCCATATCTCAATAAATGACTAGATTGTTGATTGGGTCAGGAAGGGATAAGAAGCATAAAACTATCCAGAAACAACAAGAGGACATGGAGATGTTGAACGTGGACCAAAATTATATAAAAAATGAAGTGCAACAAAAGGAAGCCTATAGTTAATTTAATCTCATTGAATAATATTTTATGTATTTTAAAGTTTGATTGTTGTTAAAAAAAATTTGTGTAATTGTACACTTGGACTAAATTTCATAAATCCTTTTTGAAAAAGTGTTATGCAGTATTAAAATATTAGATCCAATCTCTGTACATACTTTAGACAATTTTGTTAAACAATCTCAGTATATGTATTTTGTGCCCATATCTTTTCAACACAACACAATATTTGCATATTCCATTCACCTTTACTTCATCTTCCTTTTTATCTCCATCTCAAACCACTATAGTTAAGTTAAGATCATTTTTTTAATGTAATAAATAGTATAAAACTTATAATGTACCCCGCATATTTCATTTACCTTTACTTCATCTTCCTTTTTAATCTCAAACCACTATAGTTAAGTTATGATCATTTTTTTAATATAATAAATAGTATAAAACTTATAATGTACCCCTTCTCCACTAGAAACCAAACTTTTGCTCCAATATAAACTCAACATTCTAAATATGAGTGGATTTATCATGTCCTCCTCATATGAGAATACCTTAAAATATTTTGTTCTTTTTAACTTATAATATCTTTTTTAATGGCCATTGCCGTGTTCTGCCATTGCATTGACTGCAAACGCGTCTAACGCGGTGCCTTGATTCAATATATAAACACATGAATAGCAGCCTGTTACCTCTGCGGAGAAGATGAAGAGAAGTCTGATATCTTTAATAATGCTTCGCTTCGTATACGCACTGCTCTTTCTTCTGCTTTCTGTAAACATTGGCTACCATGGGTACTCCAAAAATGGTAAGATCTATTTCAAATCTCAGTTACATTAAAAAAAAATGACTGCTATTTAGACTTTTATTCATTTTTTATTCTCTCGGGAACTTGTGGTTGCAGGAAACGAGCTCCAAATGAGTATGAGCCAGGCAGATCCATGGCGTTTGCAGGGCACAAATATAAGAGGATTACGGCATATGACGAAGAGTTATTCGTACGAGGATAGATCTCTGGAAATAAGTAGGAGGAGACAGCCGCCTAGACCTCCTACGCCACTAGTTAACCCGAGCCACAGTCACTTAAGAAAATGGAGATCAGCCATTGCATAGAATTCAGACACAATAATAAATTGTATTGCTATGTTGTTACACATATATAGGTAAATATATAGCTGGATTCAGATCCAACTGATTTCATATTTGGAGGGAGTGATTGAGAAGATATCTCAACAGCCTCCTACAAATCTTCAACCAACCTAATCTAGTTTCCTAAAGTAAGCTTTATTCTAACACAGTCACTATCCTAAACCTCATCCTGTCCTTTCGCCTCCGCCACATGTGCGCTAAATCCGTTCTCGTGTTTGAAAGGAGAATTTTTTATACGTCATAATAATAAGAATTTTGGTTTATTGTTATATTTTTTTTTCACCTGAGTTCAATTCTCATATAATGATTTCGAGTTTATATATATTGAAAAGAAATAAATTCAATTCTCATATGTTGTAATGGCTTCTACTCTATATGTATTGAGTT
>JZKD02S1674145.1:0-20200 GCA_000966675.3 Picea glauca | reverse complement strand
ACCACGAAATTATCCAGTTGAGAATTACATAAGCACTAATAAAAATACAATGCAACAACTCAGCCTTTACATAATCATCGGTTAAGCAAATTTATTCCAGGTAATGTTAAATTTTAGTTTTTTCAACAACAAAAAGGTGACCAACATAGTTCCACAAATTATTCACCATGATATCAATGTTGATTCAAATAATTGATAAATTAAAACTATTTTTGTGCCACAATTCTAATCTAAATATTTTGTAGTCCCAAGCCAACATAGTGGACTATATAAATACATTAACCAAGACATATATTAAGTCTGTAATTGTTCTATGTGCTAGGCTGTAGACTTAGGAGTGATAGTAAGAAACCTAGAATTATTAGTATTTAATAAGTTAAAATAATTTTAAAGCATCATCCTACTAAGCTTGTCATCTATCAGTTACAACAAGTAAATGGACTTATAAGTTTTGTTATATGATTCTTTACTAATTGTCAAGTACAAACTCATGAAAATCTCTCATGAACTAAATATTAATAATTCTAAGTTCTTAATCACCATTGTAATTACCATCATTAATAATGACAATAATTTAGAGAATTCAACATACCATCAATAACACTATGAACTGTTGATTGAATTTGTCATACTACTCTCATGGATATACTTCTAAATTAAAAACCTTAAGTAACCCTTCACAACCTTTATCATTCACATCCAAGGATTCCAATACTTAAACTAAGGGATTTAAAAAATTCACAGTTGGACGACTTTTAACACCAACACTGATCCATTTTTTACTCTCCTACAACACAAGTTAACTCAAGGGGGATCACAAACATCCAAGCTTAAGGGAAGGTAAAGGAGACAGATTAAAAAATAATGACATAATTAGAGTTTTCCTTAGCATGTAGTCACTACCAAGAATTTGATTTATACTTGGACACTAAGAAATATTTCCTTCGTTAAGAACAACTCCACTGGGGTTAAGTTTCAAACAACTAATTCAGATAACCTATCTATCCCAACCGCTTACTACGATTTCTAGCGTGGAACTATGGATTGGGTTACGTAGAAGTAAAAATTTACACAGTTTGCATTCCCAAACGGGTCTCTGAAGAAAATACTATTGGTAAATTTACACAGTTTGCATTCCCAAATGGGTCTACTAAGTTAAGGGATATGAACCTTAACATATATTTTTGTTATTTTCCTTATTAATAATACAAGAATGACGAAACCATTTCGTTGATATAATTTTCATTAACACTCATATTTAGAGTAATATTGTAGAAATTATTCTTCTTCAAGATCGATTTGATTCAGAATAAATCCAAAAATAAGAAGAGATATCATCAACATAATCTAGTTCTTCATTTATAAATCAATAATTTTTTCTATTCAATATTTTACATCAATAATCCACATCTTATGACTATAAATCAAATCGATCATCAACACATTGGTATATGAATTTCTAATATGCTATACAAAATAAATTACAGATAAAAATACCATGACATAGGTGGTTGATGCTTGGCATCGATCTTCAATTGAAGAGATCGCAACTTTCATTTTCGCATGCTAATCCAAACCTTCACCGGTACCTCCCATCCAATGCTAGTGGTACTTTTCTTCCTCCTTAGCCCCCCGAGCTGCAAAGGGGCCAAACACAAAAACCAGAACACAATAGCTCCCAAGCTTGCCTTGCAAGGAAGAGCTTCCACTCTTTTCACAAGCTTGGAGTCCCAACTCTCACAAGCAAAACACAATCCAATAAAAATTTGGCAGCATAACAGTACTAAGAAAAGTTATATCCTTTTCCCTTCTTCCCCATTTCCTTTATAGAAAAATATCTTATGACACATGAACTCATGCACAAATAATTAACTTTTTAATTAATTTAATTATGATTATTCACCCATACAATTGTCACACTCTCCCAAGTTGCACAAGTAATTGCCCTTTTTATATTATTTAAAAATCCATTTTCTTTCTCATTCCCCAATGTGTTCCTATTTTTGCTCTTAGATGTCCCTTAGCTCCCCAATTTGTCATTTAATGAGTTTCCCCTAACTAGATCTTAGTTTGAGTTGGTTTAGGAGTTTTCTTTTAGTTAGACTTTGTGGTAGATTGACTCAAGATACCACTCTATGTATACACCTATTCTCTCATGTTCTTATTTCTTTCTATTTTAAAAATCTCTTTTATTATTTTTATGCACTCATGTTCATTTTACCCAACCTTTATATTTTATTTCCCTTTTTCCTAGAGTTTGATTTTATCTCAATTCTTTTTAATTTATTATTATTTTAATTTAGTTCTTTGTTTAAACTTAGACTTCTTAGACTTAAGCTTAAACTCTTGTTAGGATTCTACGTTTATAATTTAATGACTAATTAATATTTTATTATAACAAGGTCCAAACATTTCATTATTTTCTAGGCCACCTAGATTTATTGACTCACATTTTAATTACACGATATGCCCTTAAAGATGCACCTCTATTCTCCAAGGGTTTCACTCTCCTTTGACTAGTTTTGGAAGTTGTTCGACAGTTTGAGTCAACACTCCGCTCGGTCGAACTTTTGAGAGACTAAGGGCTTCTAAGGAATAAGGATTCTACCTTATTGCACACCCCTTAGATTTCCTCATGAGTGAATGTCTCAATCTTCTCTCATGACATCATGTACCTCTCAAAATAGGTAATCATTAACGTACAGTTCAGGTCACAACGCGAGTGCTAGTAGGTTGTGACAAGGACCCTGCCACATCTCT
This sequence comes from Picea glauca, assembly GCA_000966675.3. Lineage (NCBI taxonomy): Eukaryota > Viridiplantae > Streptophyta > Pinopsida > Pinales > Pinaceae > Picea > Picea glauca. The sequence continues at coordinate 17,440 of JZKD02S1674145.1, read as the reverse complement.
CCCTCAAATGTATGGTTTTTGTGCATGGCCCCTTTACTCCTTATGTAAGTTGGATTAACAAGCATCATCAAGCCTGCATACACTGACAAAAATAGTGTCAATAATCCATATACATAAATCATACTATAATCAATCATATATCACATGTGCGTAAAATGAAATACTCAAACAAAATTCAATCCACTTCCTAACTCAATCCAGAGTCCAAGTAAGTCCATTGATTCCATCAACATCCATAACATGTCATGTGTCCTGCATAGTCAGGAGAACTCGTCAATAATATATGTCAATACATATACATCTGAAACTAACAATGAATTACAATACATCATCATCATCATCATCATCATCATCATATATAACTCATAATCGAAATGAAATCACAATGTACTATAACCAAATCACTTGCACACAAGTGTCCTCAAAGAATAAGTCAATATAAGTGTGATCAGTAGAACGAGATGTTACAAGAGAAACATTGTTATTGGTCATTGATTAAGTTTTGGGGAAAAGTTGTATCTTATTAAGTGTGGAAAAGAAACCAACTATTTATTTTCACAATTTTGATATGGTGATTTTGGTGCTAGATTTAATATAGATGAATACATTTTTCATTTGTATGTACTTAGGAAAAACAATTTTTTAATAACTAATGGACACATTTGAAATAAACACTTAAAAAAAAACACAAGTATTATTTTTAATATGAAAATTTATTGTAATGCACTATTTTTGGAGTAAATTTAATTTTGTAACAAAAGGATCCTATTTTTAGTGATATGATTAAAGTTTAAAGTTTCACTGTAATCCATGTTCCATGTATGGTGGAATGATGGCAATAAGATTTTTTTATCCATCTTTGAAAATAAGGTGTCTACATGATTAGATCACTATTAATGTCCTTGAAAATAATTGTCCAATATGAAAATTTGTTAACAAATGTCTTCAATTTAAAATTTTGAAAGATCATCATAACACATTAACTTCACAAATTAACTAGTACAAATATACCTTAACTATAATTGTACCTAGAATTCAAAATGATCAAATTCATCTAGCTACTAATCTCATAGAGGGGATTCTCTAATGCAACATATTAGATATCATTTTTTGGGATTAACTGTGTAGAGTAAGTCATTAATCTATGACCTGTATCCATGAGTATTAGTTGCAACTGACCAATAATTCTCATTATTTCAATAGTCCAATTAGCACTCATTGTATTGGGTGATTCTCATAGGGGTGAAGAAGTGGGATTGAAACTAGCGAAATGAATCACATAACATCAATCCCACTTCTTCACCCCTGAAAGCATCACCCGATTGTGGCTATGGTAGGAATTCTCCCTCTGGTTCCACATGAATCACAGACCAATCAATTATATGATTAGAATCATGTACATATTTCTTCAGTAATGAAACATGGAAAACATTATGTCCTTTCACTGTGGAAGGAAGTGCTAGTCTTAATGCTACAGGTCTCACTCTGTCCAAAATTTCAAAGGGTCCACAAAACTGAGGTGCCAGCTTGGCACAATTTCCCATTCTCAAGGAATGTTTTTTCGGTCTAACTCGAAGATACACATGATCCCCTACTTTGAACTCTCTAGGAGTCCTCTTTCTATCTGCATAGCTTTTCTATCTATCCTGGGATATTTTCAAATTTTGTTTTATTTGAACTACTTTTTGTTCCATTTCTTTTAACATATCTAGCCTGAGTGTAATTTTGTCTATTGGGTTATTACATATAATTGGAATATTTCATTGTCTACCATAGAGAGCCTCAAAAGGGCTCATATTTAATGAATCCTGATAGCCATTGTTGTAGGAAAAATCTACTAGTGGTAGGTATTCTTCCATTTTATGGGTTGATGCATCACATCATCCTTAACATGTCCTCTAAAACTTGGCTTACCCTCTCTGTCTTTCCATCATTTTGAGGGTGATAGGTTTTACTAAATAGCAATTTGATTTCAAAACCAACAAACAGAGGTTTCCAAAAATTTGAAGTGAATTTTGTATCTCTATCTGATATGATTTCCTTAGGCATGCCATGCAGTATAAATATTTCTTTCATGAAAATATTGGCAATATATATTTCCTTGCAAGTCGACTTTACAGGGATAAAGTGAGAATCCTTGCTCAACTTGTCCACAACTACCATAATAGAGTCATTATGCTTGGTTGATTTAGGAAATCCTGGGATGAAATCCATGGAGATGGTTTCCCATTTCCATTATAGAATTGGTAGGGGTTGCCACAACCCTGTTGGTTGTTGGTGATTTGCCTTAACCTGCTAACATTTTAAACATTTAGCTACATAATAAGCTATGTCCTTTTTCATTCCATGCCAATAAAATAATTTCGTGGTGGCTGTGATCATTTTCTGATAACCAGGATGACCAGTATAGGGTGTTTTATGTAGTTCATCCATTATGAACCTCTTCAATTCATCACAATTTGGAATATACAACCTACCTTTGTAAGTTAACATATCTTCATTCGACAATTGATATCCCTCATACTTCAACCCTATGGGTTCCTGTTCTAGATATGATTTGACAGTTTTGAAAAATGCATCTGGTGCTTGTGCACTTTTGACTCTTTCCTTGATGTCTAGTTCATAGGTGCTTATGGCTTCCAAGTGAATCAATTACATACTTCTACTAAGGGCATCGACCACCTTCCTTTAATATGTTTGATTTCAAAATCAAACTCACTAAGGAGATCCATCCACTTAGCCTATCTAGCATTGAGTTTGGGATGGTAAAACAAGTATCTCAACCCACTATGGTCTGTCATAAGTATGAATATTATTCCTACAAGGTAATGCCTCCACATTTTTAAAGCATGTACTATGATGACCAATTCCAAATCGTGTGTCAAATAATTGATGTCATTCTCATTCATTTTTCTAGACTTGTAGAAAATCATATGCCCTTCTTTCATAAGGAATCCCCCGAGTCCTTCCTTGCAGGAATTTGTACACACAAGGAAGTCCTTGTTTGGGTATGCAATTTTCAACATAGGTGCACTGGTTAAAAGGTGTTTCTACTGCTGAAAACTCTCTTCACACTCTGTTGTCCAAATAAATATAACTTCCTTTTTCTGAAGGCAAGTGATTGGATAACCAATCTTTGAAAACCCCTTTATGAACCTTCTATAGTATCCTGCTATGCCCATAAATTATATGATATCAGAGACCTCCTTTTGGGTAGGCCAATCCATAATGGATTTGATCTTTTCATGATCAATTGCCACTCCTTATTCAGAGATAACATGTCCTAAGTAATGGACTTATTTTTGGAAGAAGTCACACTTACTAAACTTCGCATAGATCTTGTGCTCTCTCAAAACTTGAATCACTAATTTGAGATGTTCTTCATTCTATTCCATACTCTTATAATAGATTAGGATATCATCAATGAAAACCAACACAAATATGTCCAAGAAATTGTTGAGTAAATTATTCATTAAGCACATAAAGGTGGTTGGTGCATTGGTAAGCCCAAATGGCACCACCATAAATTCATAGTTCCCATACCTTGTACTAAAGGTTTTTTTGTGGATGTATTCATATTTTATTCGAACTTGATGGCATCCAAACCTCAATTCAATCTTGGAGAAAATTTTAGTGCCCCTTAATTGGTCAAAGAAGCCATCAATTCTTGGCAAGGGATACTTATTCTTAATGGTCATGTTGTTGAGTTATTTATAGTCTATGCACAACCTAATTGTTCCATCCTTCTTATTCAAAAGCAAGGTTGGTGCTCTCCAAGGAGACACACTAGGTTGAATTTAACCTTTGTCCAACATATCCTTTAGTTTTAGTTTGAGCTCAACTAGCTCTGGTGTACTCATTTTATAGGGTGCTCTAGACATTAGAACTACTCCGGGTACAAGTGTTATTGAAAAATCAATATCTCTTCTTGGAGTTAGACCTAGTACCTATTTTGGAAACACATCTTTATACTCTCTTAATATAGTATGGTCCTCTAGGCTTGGTTTATTGTCCTCAACAAAGTTCAACACTTGTATTGCATACAAAGGACATCCTTTCTGCGATATTTATTCACTTGAAGGGTTGATATTTGTCCCACTGAGATAGGCTTTTGAATTCCTTGTAGGGTATTTTTCTTGTCCTCCTGATCTTCACTCTTCAATGTTTTATTATAACAGTCCAACTTGGCTTTATGGGCAGCCAACTAGTCCATGCCAATCAACAAGTCATAAGATCCTAAAGTGAGTTTGTTTATGGTTGCTTGGGTGGGCAATACATTCAAAATGAATTGGCATGCTAGTATGACCTCTATCGCCCTTCTTTTTTTTCTAGTTGTTAGATGGACCAACCATGATTTAGCATGTTTTACTTGCTTCACTTTACATTTCTCAAAAGTTTGAGGGGCAACATAACTCAAATTAGAACCATGGACAATTAAAATGAAAACTAGATGGTTGGCAATCATAGCTTCCATCTCCACCACTGAAGCTTGGTGGTCATCTTGTTTATTAACCAGGACAACATAAATTTGTGCCATGATCCTAGCAACATCATTGACTTTGGTAATCTCTTAGATGTTGTAGATCCTCCTATTGTCCCATTGCCTATGCGGGTAGTCCCTTGACAAATGTTCTTTTCCACATCCCCAACATTTCAATGGTTCTTTCTTTGTATTATTTGTCTTTCCTCGGGCGGATCCAAAGGTTTTATTTCCACTTTGAGATGGAAAATTTTGTTGATACACACTCTTAGAAGGAAAGTTCATCTTAGATTTTTTCTTGTGATTCTTAAATCTTGAGGATTTAAAACCATTCATCTTGAATTCCAATTTACTTTTCTTCTTCCAATCCTTATGAGGGTCTACCTTGTTCTTAAATTTCTCATAGCAATATCTTGCCTTTCAAATAGTGTCTTCTAAAGTATTAGGTTCATCAAACTCAATTATGTCCTAAAAAGACTAAGGAAGTCCACTAATAAATTGTTTCATATTTACCTTTTCATCCTTTATGTAGGGCACATACCTCATTAGCTCAAGAAATTTGTTGATATATTCATCTATTCTGATTTGTACTAGCTTGAGTTCATAGAAATCCTTGGTCCTTTCATCATAGTATCTTTCAGAGAGGTACTTCCTCTTAAAGTATTTCTCAAATTATTTCCATGACAAATCCTTCTCATGAATTACTTTCACATTTCTAAGGTCCTCCCACCAAATGGAGGCCTTTCCATTCAAGTTGAAAATGGCTATTTGGGCCTTTAAGTTTTTAGATTAGTCATGGAATCTTAAGTACTTATTCAATCCAAGTAGTCAAACTTTGAATTCCTCACCATTTTTTATTTCTCCATCAAAAGTGGGTGGTTTGGATTTCTTAAACTCTTCAGGGTCATGGCTCTTGGAATGTTTTCTCCTTTTTCTTCTCCTCGGAGAATGTAAACTAGTTTCACTACTAGATAATTCCTTGGAGTTGTCAGTTCCCTCACTAGAGGATTCTTTTGTTGAATCCTTGACATTAACATGCCTCTTGGCTCCATGTTGGACCTTCTTTGAGGTGCTTCTTCTTGTGTTGTTACTTTCAAGACCATGTTTTTGTATCTTCGGTGGGCTCTGGGATTTCTTAGTGTGATGTTTATCCATATTACTAGCCATTGATACATGTTGCATCTATATTTGTATGTCTAATAGGCTCTACAACATGACTTCATTTATTTCAATTTGTTTTTCCTATTCTTTTATCATCCTTTCATTGTCTACCTTACAACTTTGTAATTCTTCCATGAGGATTCTTATAGTTTCATCCAAATCTAGAGGGGTTTGCACCACCCTCATCTCATTAGATTCTTCTTCTCTATTGTGGGATATTTTTCCCAACTCATGGTGTGTCACCATTCTTTACGTTGTATTTTTCCTTTCTGTCCACTGACCATTTAAGTGTTGATAACAAATTTTTTTATTTGTTAACTGTCTACTAATTTATGAACAACACATGCAATTTGTAAGGTGAAATCAACTTCATTATTTGGAAACATTGGCAACAAACATTTCATATTTTTAAAACATGTAACAACAACAAAAAATTTCGTTCCTCTCTTCAGTAATAGATTTTACATAAGCTCTTATGGATGGGGTAAGATATGATGCCACCCATTAAAATTTCTCTAATAAAATTTTATTCACTCATTCATGAGCCCAATCAGGTCAAGTGTCGTTACCTTCTCTAATACCACTCTATCACACACCCAACCCCCTAAGTACCCTTTTAAGGGATGGAGCACACAATTTTCTCTTTGCTCAATCACCTCAAATCCCTGTAACTAGGATTCCATCGTCTTCGATTTGACAAGGGTTTTCCAACAATTATAAATTTATCCATATCCAAGTTTTGGGTTGAAGGTTATGGTCTTTCAAAGTTCCTTAATCCTTCATCAACTAGAGTCACTCACCACCATGTGACACCCATGTGGTTCCCTATCACTCGACATGCCACATCATCATAGCATACAAAGACTCCCTCAACCAGAGGTCAATGCTTGTCTAGCTCTTATATGTCTATTAAATTGATCAATCATTATCATAATAGAATCTTGTTCTTTACTAATCATTTAATTAATTCCCATTAGGGATAATTAGTCCTCATTAATTCATTAACCCCGTAGTTACATTTTTATTTGGCCTAAATTACCGGTTCGATAAAACCAAGGATTACTTCCCTTTCACCTTGGGAATCCCACAATTCAGGGTGGATTTAGTGTTAATTATTATATTAGTACCTCATCACATTAACTTATAATCTAATCATGTTACTAAATAGTTTTTAATTAATTCTATTCTATTATAAGCCTATTTAATTATATTATAATATAATTAAATATATCAAAGGACACTTAGGGTTATTAATATCAATTAATACCTAAGTCACTAGACTTCAGTGTAATTACTCTCCACGTTTTCATGAACATACTTAGAACTCCCCAATGTTGAAGCTCCGGAGAGGGCCCCACTTATATTATACCGTGATGCAAATATAATAAATTACATTTCCTTATAATATAATAAATTACACTTAATATTTATTATAATTGATTTCATATTCCTAATCTCACTAAACATAATGTAATGTAATTGATTACATTTAATACTTATGCTAACATTGGAACACATAAAGTTAGGTTCAGGCCTTCGACCATCTTAGCTCATGCACTCTATCACCCCAAACATCCCGGAGTCCCGAAGTACCAAACTCCTAAAGTTTCGAAGTGGTCCCACACACATGGGTTATAATATGCATATAATATAATTAATTGGGAAAAAGGTTGACCTCATCCACGCAAGGGTTTTTATGATATTATATTATATATTATGATACCATAAGCCCCCTTAAAGTCTGTACCTAAGAATTATAATTTTCCATTAAGTGCTTTCCTAAGGAGACTCTGGGCCAGAAACCTTCGGGAGTTATCACAATGCAATCACTTCCCACACACATACATTACATGTTAAATAATAATTTAAATGGAAAAGGATTTGGTCTTGTCCTTGTGTTCATTGTAAGATATTAATTCTATAATAAACCCCATCAAAATTTGTGCCGATGTTTTCATAAATTTCCAATATAGATATATGTAACAATTTCACAAATCCATCACTCCCAATGTCGAAAGTCCCAATAATTACGAAATTATTAAGAGGTTGATCATGGGTGGATTAATCTCATTTAGTATGTAATCCTTCGACCTTCAGGTCATTCTCCAGTTCACTCTCCACTTCAAACCTCTGGAGTCCCGAAGCCCCGAAGCTCCAAAGTGTGTTAAGGAATGATCATGGTGATCAATTATAGTTTTATACACACACACACACACACACATATATTACCATTTTCATGCACGTATTCAATGTCTGGTGATGTTTAGTTTGAATTTTATTTTCCCATACATGAAAAAATAAATAAAGAAATATAGTTTTCCAATCTTTATAACATAATTTAATGAAATCCTAATCCAAGGAAATCTCTCTATTCTAGAAATTAAAAATGTAATTATAATCTCTCCCTCATGGGTAAATGAGTAAATTTGTTTCCTTGTTACTGTGATTTACCATTCTTACCAAAATTTAAGGAAATTGGTCCTAAGACAAAGAATTTCCTTCCCATTAAATTTTACATTTCTACTAGAATTTATAGCCTACCACAATTAAGGGGATTCTTCCTAGATTTGTGGGGAACTTAACCCAAATTTAACATAAATGTTTATTAATGCCTAAATATAATTTTAAGAGATTTTGTGTTTTAAATCAATTAGATATTTTCATGTTTATATCCTACTTATTTTTCCTTAATACCTACTTACAATTACCTTTAGTGTTTTTCAATATTTGGGTCACTTTCCTAAAGTCCAAACATAGAACTAATATTCTCTAAGTTTTCTGGTAAAATGCTTTAGGACAACTTGGAATAAAACACTATCATGTAGAAATCAATCTCTCTCCTTTTAGATGTTTAATAAATATTTTAATTGTTCATTCATCATTGCCTATGCATGAATTAAACTGTGAAACTTAGTCAACCACAACATTCACTCCCAAAATTTGGCACAGGAAATCACAAGGTGAAGTTGTTCACCAACATAAATTTAGATGTAACATTTTCACATTCACACCTGAATTTTCAAGGCACTTTTAACATAAAATTGAACTTATATTTCTCTCAAACACAGTGTATAATTATCTATGAACTTAAAACTACATATATTTTAGCAAAATATACTTATCTAGAACCAGAAAGTGTTGTAATTGTTGAAAGGAGATCCATTTTCCACCCAACAGTAGGCACATCAACTCATGGAATGATTTAGCATTGGCCACCTCCTAGCGAGATCATGATGCCCTGAGAGAGATTCTTTTTTCTATTCAACAACATCCAGGGATGGAGGTTACTCTCCGCTTCCCACAAGAACTTGACATACTTGTTTTCTCTCCACCCAGAAAGGGGTTCAACAATGAGTTCTTCCTCAATCACTCATCTTCTCTGCAACCTCATCTATCAACTTGGTTAGAAAATTCTTCCCAACAGTTCTTGTACCCAATAATAATTTTTTTATTTTTTTCAGTTCTCTTAAGAACCAAAAATATGCACATGCTTTCCCTCTTACAAAATGGTCACCAGACCCATTCCTCTTGCATCCTCTCATTTTCCCATGATTTTCCTTTCCTCTCTTTCCTTCCCCAACAATATTCCATGGGTCCACTTCCAAAAATTTGGGGTCAAATTAGGAATTTTCCAGACGGGTACTCTTCCCATATCCTCATTGACTCTTGAGGTAGACTTCCCAGCCACCATCTTGAATGGTAACTAAATTCTTTGGGTCATAGGATTGTTCTGGGTCTGGATAATCCCAGTCTAGCAGAATACTGGTCTGGTAGGGATCACTTCAACCATTACTGGTTCCACTCACCATCTCTCCCATGCGTCATAATATGCATTAGCATCCCCTTCAGTAGTTATGCAACGTCTTCCATTTTATTTAGTAACATAAATATTTACATTACCTTCTATAACAAAAGGTTCATCAATTTCAACATCCATACATAATAAACCTACCAATATTATCTTAGAAAACTATAGTTATATTTACAAGCTGGGGGAAACAAGGGTATTACATCCTGTCGATGGGTTAAGCTCTTATCGACTACGAAAAATTTCTTTGAGAGTTTGAACTAGAGTTTCACCCTAGCCCTATTTATATAATCGATAGGTAACCTTGCACTCAACATATGACATTCCATCATTGGTCAATGGCTGAGTTGTTTCCCTTGTGTTTGATGACAAAAACATTATTCACACATTGAGATTCATGTTGTAGCTTTGATTCCATTTGTCCCAATTGGTGGTTTCCTCTCCTTTTTCGACAGTATTAATTATTGGTTGTTATTCATAGGGTCTTCTTCATGACCTATTTACATCTAGTGCATGCGAGATATGTACTTTGTGGTGGTCCTTTCAATATTTTTTCCAAGTACTTCCAAATATTTAACCTTCTTCTACTCCTTGTGTTGGATGATGGGGGATTCCTTACTTCCCTCCTTCTAGTGGATATATTTCTATCGACTTTAGCACATCTTGCTTTAGGACAGGGATCTAGATTCATTTTTAGTACCTTGGGGCTTGCAGTAATTAGTGACAGGTTTCCTTGCTATTGACAATGGGAATACATCAATGTCCCTTGATCGGTAGATTCTACCAAGTGTTCGACATTATATCCTTTATTCACACTTGTTATATTGTACTAGGTACCTTGAAACCCATTATCATTATTGGTTGATTGTCTCATGTTTGTTAACGATATACATCAATGATCAGTAATCAAACGGTGTCTCACTGCGTTCAACTCCAACACATCTATTTGTATAGTGCAGACTCGTACAATGGTGGTTGGATTGAAGACCTCGAGAATGTAGTAACATCACCTATTTTATGTTGTTTCCTAGGTTGTGATTGGATAGTACCAATCCACACGTTGGTACTCATGAAGGATCAATTTTCCATCTCTTACCCCATAACTCTTTCATTGATTTAGATGCATAGATCCATTATCTATGTGTTCATGGCTATGATATTTATTTGACATGGATCCACCATTCATATTTTCTATGGCCATGATCACTGCTATATATACATCTTACATGGATCTGCAGTGTACTTGATTGGAAACCATTCTTATCATCACACTTGACCATGGATATGCCCACCCCGGGAATTGAGTTGTTCTAACTTGTTTCTGTTTTGGTTTTTGTCCTTAGATTGGATTTTGGTGAACTTCACCCTTGGCTAACTGCTCTTGAAGACTTATAATGTATTTCAGCCATCAGTTGCTCTTATGAACTCACACATTAGGGGCCATATGTTATAACATCAAATTCCACCTCTTAAGCATTGATTCTCTTTTTGGTATTATACCTATCCTCCTTATAGAAAAATATTCCACATACCTCCTTGAGTCCTGTAAAAAAATATTTTGAAGGATGTACATTCCCTCACAGCTATACAACTCATGTACATGTGGGCTCTTTAAAGGACATCCGCGTACATGCTAATAAATGTTCAAAAAAATATAATTATGCCAAATTAATGATGAGTTATAGGATTGGTTAGTTTCCTAACTCCTTTTTCCCACACTCAACTATCTCTAACCAACTAGAGACTGCATAAAAAAATCATTTTCCTCATGGAGAAAGGTAATGATACTTTGCACATTCGAGCAAACACTTATCCGACTACCCTATTTTTGTTCATTAATAATACAAAAAAATCATTCCTTCGAAGTGTATTGTGTTATTATTGTTCATATTTACAATGCTTTTGTATACATTTAAGTCTAATACTAATTTCTTCGATCTTTTCAGTTATTTTTCATAAAACTAGCAAGTGGTTATTATTATAACTGCCTCTCTGTATAGATATACTTGTTCAAGGTTCTTGTAGGTTGTAGAGAGACGATTGGGAAGGTGAGAAATGAGTCCACCTATTAAGAACAATACTGGATGTTGGGATCCTCTTGGGTTGGTTTTCCTCTTTCTTCCAACAATTAAGTATTTCCTTGAAATTTAGTTATTATATCTTAGTTTGGTATTCTATTAGGATTGTACTTTGTAGATGGCCATTGGTGCATTGCAGTAAACCCACTACTATAGGGTATTTTCCCCGAAAGAAATCATACTTCCCACTCTGCATCCAAATTTATTTTTTCGTTGAATGCATATTGAAAGAGGTGCAAATAAATTAATTAAGGTATGGGGATAAGGTAGCTCACCCCATTTTTAATTAAAACCCATATGTTAAGGAGGAGGCCACCTTGGCCCAATAGTAAACCTCTCCATTCATCTCTCTTTTTATTTGGTAGAAAAAAACCTTATCGACATGGGAGAGGATTTGTTTGATTCTTGAGATGAGAAAGCTCAATTTGTTTCCCCCTGTGTTTGTTTGATATATCATGGATTTGATAACCAACATAGAGTCACCTAGTGTTATTAATGTTATTAAACCTTCTTATTTTGTGATGTAGAGGGACCTCCACAACAATTAGTCCTCAACAAGATAGTTTGAGATGTTTCCAAGCCCCCATGCATAATATACAACCATGTTTCCTTTAGGATCATAGATTAAAAATTTGAGGACATGGGGGTGGGATTTGATCTACTTATGTGTACAAAAGTCATGATACCATTTAATATAATATCTCTATGTTCAACCACACATTCGAACACTACCTTAAGGTGTTCCCATGGATCTAGGAAAATACCTCATGGGAATTGAACCTTTCCCACTAGAGAAAAAATCATATCTCCTCATGCTGGATCCAACCCCTTTGGGCCTTAAAACTTGAAGGAAATGGGGGTGGAATTTGATCCACTTATGTGTGCATAGGTCATGAAACCATTTAATATAATATGTCTGGATGCAACCAAATATTTGACCACTACCTCAAAGTGTCTCCATGGCTCCAAGAAATCCCTCATGGGAATTGAACCTTTCCCATTGGTGATCAAATCCTTGCTTCTCACTAATCGATCTAACCCCTTTGGGAAACTATATTTGAAGGACATAGAGGTGGGATTTGATCCACTTATGTGTGCATAGGTCATGAGTTCATTTAATATAATCTTTCTAGGTGCAACCACATGTTTGAACACTACCTCAAGGTGTCCCCATGGCTCCAAGAATCCCCTCATGGGAATTGAACCTTGCCCATTGGTGAAAAAATACTAACTTGTCACCAATGGATCCAACCCTTTTGGGATATTAAATTTGAAGGACATGGGAGTAGGATTTGATCCACTTATATGTTCATGGGTCATGATACCATATTTAATATAATCCTTTGGGTAGAACCAACATTTGACCATTTCCTCAAGGTGACCCCGTGACTCCAAGAAAACCCCTTGTTGGAATTGAACCTTTCCCATTGCTAAAAAAAATTGTCACTTTTCACCGTTGGATCCAACCCCTTTGGAATTTAAAATTTTGAAGGACATGAGAGTGAAATTTGATCCACTTTTGTGTGCACATGCCGTGAGACCATTTAATATAATCTCTCTAGATGCTACCATATATTCGACCAATACCTAAAGGTTTCCCCATGGCTCCATGAAATCCCTCATGGGGATTGAATGTTTCACACCAGTGAAAAATGCCTCTCTTGTAACCAATGGATACAACCCCTTAGGGGTTAAAAATTTGAAGGACATAGGGGTGATATTTTATCCACTTATGCGTGCACAAGTCATGATACCATTTAATATAATATCTCTAGGTGGAAACACACATTTTACCACTACCTCATGGTGACCCCATGGCTCTAGGAAAATACCTTATGAGAATTGAACCTTTCCCAATGGTTAAAATCTCCTCACTTTTAACCATTGGATCCAATGCCTTTGGGCTTAAATTTTAAGGACATGGGGGTGGAATTTGATCCACTTATGTGTGCACAGTTCATGATACCATTGAATATAATCTTTCTGTTTGCAACCACTCATTTTACCACTACCTCAAGGTGTCCCCGCGACTCTAGGAAATCCCTCACTAGAATTGAACCTTTACTATTTGTGAAAGAACCCTTTCTTCTCACCAATGGATACAAACCCCTTTGGTTTGTTTCCAACAAATTTGACTGAAAATGAAGTTTTCCATTATTATGTGGATGTTATAGGTGTGAAAGAACACAAGGGAGGTGATGAATTACTGTTATAACCCTAAATTGCACTATCCCTGCTTACCTAGGCATCAGGCCTATTCATTGCCTTTCCTTGCCAAAGCCATGCTGAACAGACTCTTCAAAAACCTCCTAAATCAAGTAACCCGTGCCCTAACCTAGCACTGGGCGCGTTGGGACGCTGGCAGGCCTTCTGCAGCACGCGTGTGAACGCTGGCTGGCCCACTATAGCCCGCGTTTACCTAACAAAGAAAAAAATCAGGAAAGTTTCCACCGGGACGAAGAGCTTTTTGTCAGTTAACTGGACCTCCTAGCCATGCATGGCCGAGAGTTCACCTAAAACCCTAGCTCCTTATAGCCTATAAAAGGAGGGGTAGGGGTACTATTCAAGAGAGGAAAAATCATAGCAAAGAAACTCTGCCAAATTGCCAAGTCCGTTTTGTCCCAACCCTTTAGCATTGCCTCAAGCTTTAGGAGAAATTCAAGCACAAACAGTTGGAGGACAAAAGAAGAGGAGGAGCCAAGGATCAGGATCGAGGAACGGTGGTCGGTCTCTATAATCATTGTAAGTTGGTTCATATTGAGATTAATGAAAAAGATACTTTTCCCGTCCCGAATACATGAGTCTTATCTACATTATTTGATTTGTGTTTTATCTCTAACCCTATAGTAGATCAGTAGCATGCATGCGTAGTTTTGTCTTGATTGCAGGAAGCTTTTTGGAGGGAGCAACAACAGCAAGGAAATAAAATCTCAACGGAGGATCTACTTCAACCATCGATAAAAAGGTTAGTTGATTCTTCCCATGTTTGCCTGAGAAAAAGGGTTATAGGTTTGGGTAGGAGGTTAAAAGTTATTCTTGAAGGGTCATGATCTGCATGCAAGTTTAAAGCCCTAGCTTGCTAGTCCGTAGGGTAGAAAAATCCCACAACAGAATTGGCGACTCCACTGGGGACAATCTTACTCTTAGGGTTTCCAGATTTGGTTAAAGACCTTTTGGGTAGTTCAAAGAAGTTCAGTCTCTGTTTCTTTGCTTATTTTGTTTTCTGTTAGTCAAAGCTAGCAGGGAACCTAGTTATCAATACTAGTTTTCCTTGATTGACGCTTGACATTTATTCTCGGGACACACAGAGGTACCCGCAGCCTGCAGAAGCCCTGCCCGCGGGTAACCCGTGCCCTAACTTTCTACAGCACGCGTTTACCCGCGTGTTGCAGTAGTTTTAGTAGCGTGTAGCTTTCAGGAAGCTCGAGAGGTAGTCTCCTCTTCCCTGTCAGAAGTTTATCATCTCAGGGGGCTTTCTGGATTCTGTCTGGGTCTTGATTGGTTTATTGTCTGGTGTTTCAGTCTGTCTTGTTGTGTTGTTTTTCTTTACATTGGTTTTTCTTTTTTGCAAATCTTTCTTTTCTGTTAAAGTGGTAGCATCTAAGCCTTTTAAAGACTCTGGTTGTCAATACCAGAAGCCTTTTTTAGGACTAGACTGTCTGTGTGTGATTTTATCTCAGTTTTTATACATACCCGCGGCCTGCTTAGGCTTAGCACGCGGGTACCCACGCGCTGTAGAAGTTCAGCACGCATTGGAATGCATGCTGTCTTGGTGACAGTCGCGGGCCTGTTTGGTAGATTTTCTGCCGGGGTGGGGTAGTCATCCCCCCTGTGGTGAGAAGAGATCCTCTCAGGGGTCTAGAGTCTGAGGCTGCACAGTCAGCAGGTTAGGGCATTTCACCCTTAGCTTGTGTTTGTGATTTGATTTTTTGATAGAAAAGACAAAAGAGAAAAAATATTTATTTCATGGTTTTTAGGCAAGTGTTAGAATCGGTGTTGTCTTGATTGTTTTTTTAGCATTTTAGTGCTCTGATTCTGTTTGCGATCTGCACTTTAAGCCAGAGTTTTCTTTTCGTTCTCTTGGTTTTTTCCTTGTCAACATTTTTCCTAGTTGCGTTATTTTGCAATAAATAAAAAAATAAAATTCCTCTTTTTTACCGTCTTCTTGGTTTGAAGATTTTGTTGTTGCGTCAGTAGATCGGAAAGAAGTCTTTTTGCATAAGTTTTTGCAGTACATGTCTAGTATAAGTAGCTCGCAGATCTGATCGAAAAGTTCTCTTTATTTACTGCATGAAATCTTAGTAAATTCGAAAAAGAAAAGAAGTATTTCATTGAAAAGTTGCTGGTTTTGCATTTTAGAAAAAGTTTGTTTCCAAACATTTTTGTTCATTTTGCTTTGCGTCCTTTTACACACCATCAGTTTCACTTCCGCACCTTGAGACTTAAAAATCCCATTAAAAGCAATGCTAAATAAAATCAAGTAGACTTTTCTGTTTGTAGGGTGCATCCACTAGCTCAGGAATAGGGCCTTGGAATAGGTTGGAGAGTAAATTCTCCAAGGCCAACCAAACTAAACATTGGAGTCTGTCAATTAGGGAGTGTAGAAGTCCAGTTACAGAAAGTTATTCAGGACCCCCCTCTAACATAGGGGCTAAACACAAGGTCACGCAAGGAAAGGTAGCGAAGATAACCCCTCCAAAGCTGGACCGAACATGGTGGAGAACACATATAGAGGATCTGTTAGGGGATTCCGTCGTTAGCATTTTCCACGGAGCTTCATGGGTCTCGAATCCGTTCGAGGTCCTCAGTTGTCTTCCGGACCATTTTCTCTCGATACCATTGACAGGTTTCGGGCTTGATACCCTGCTCATTGTGGTCTTCGAACTGTCGACTGTACCCGCCTGATAGTTGTTCACGTGCTGGCAAACTAGTTGCCAATCTTTTCTAGGGACATACACAGGTGACTACGGGGGTATACCGCGGTACCTAGGACAGAAATCAGACCAACGCTTTGTAGAGTAGACCCAGAGGGTGCTTCCTTATTCGATTTGCACTTGCACCGGTAAGGTACTCTAGTGTTGGTTGTTGTAACTGTTCTTCCTACTAATATAGTGCTTGCTTGACTTATCTTCTAGGGGCTTTCTTTTAGTGTGTGTTACTGTTTGTTCGTGTAGAATACCTTAGCGTGTCATGAATCTTCTCACAAAGTGGAGGATTTAGAGCTCCGCCGGTCACGAAGGCTTCTTGGCCTGCCGTCGGTGATACTGGAGCCACCCCCGCCACCTTTAAGGCGGAATTTAGACCAACGAGGGTCTTTCGAAGCAACCGGGTTTCAAACCATTGAGCCCGAACACATCCCGGAGGAATCAGCCACCAATCTTGGATCGATTGAAACCTCAAACGCTGATACTTTGTCGGATATTATTGTGCCAA
The DNA here is from genome assembly GCA_000966675.3 of Picea glauca. Classification (NCBI taxonomy): domain Eukaryota; kingdom Viridiplantae; phylum Streptophyta; class Pinopsida; order Pinales; family Pinaceae; genus Picea; species Picea glauca. The sequence goes on along the minus strand of JZKD02S1674145.1, from coordinate 480 downwards.
TTCAATTTTACGAACACCTATCAGCGCCTAACCCAGTTATGGAACAAATCTCTGGGAATTCTTCCATTCCTATCACTGTTGTTACCACGGGAGAAGCTTCTCCTAACTTGCCTTTGTCGGCGGTCCGGGCCACCACGGTCTCGGCCGCAACTACGTCGCAAAGTGGACCGACGCCATCTATCGCGGCGGCCACACCTCCTTACACACCTAGTGCGACCGGCCCTCCGTTTTCATACGATATGCCGAGTTCAGGTACAAGTCCTGCACTCACTTCCTCCATTTCACAGACTTTGGGTCTGGGGGCAGGAAGCTCTAACGCTTCTTTGCAAGGTCAACCTGGGGGCATTCCTGTCCCCTTCAATGCTTTTCCTTATGCTGGGGGTCATATCCCTCCTTCGTCCCCTTCGCTTGGTGGATTGCCTCAGCAGTCCGCCGGGCTACCTGCACACACGAGTCCATTTGGAGCCGGGAGTCAAGGAA
>JZKD02S1674144.1:136349-147046 GCA_000966675.3 Picea glauca | reverse complement strand
TGATAGGTTAGTTGTGTTTGCGACATCTCCTACCCGACAATTTTTACCTCAACGACCTGACTGTATGTTCCAATCTCTATATCGTCCTCACATCCTTGATAACATAGAGTCATGGAAAGTTTTCCCAAGTGATGAAGGCATTTGTGCTTTCATACAAAATGAACCGCTTAAGCCTAAATAAATCATATCTATTGAAGATGATAAATTTTCTAAAGGCTTGACTCCTCTCGAAAGTTCATTTTCGTTGAGTGATGTAGGAAACAAAGAGACACATAAGGAAGAGGAGTTGAAAAGGAAAGTGGGTGATGCCATTTCCTTGAACCTTGGGACACCCGAATCTCCAAATATCGTTAAACTAGGTGTCTAATTTTCTGATGAAGAAAAGCAAAAATTCACTTAGCTACTTCGTGAATTTCAAGATGTTTTTGCATGGTCATACGAGGATATTCGTGGTTTTGATCCCTCTCTTATACAACATTCCATTCCTATAAAGGAAGAGGTAATACCAGTTAGGCAAAAACAAAGACCTATTAACCCTACACTATGTTGAGGAAAAGATATGAAATGATCTTACTCAAACATTTTCAGATCCTGATTGGCTAAAGAAAAATAGACGGGAATATCACCCTATGTTTATAGCCATCAAAATTGGTATCCTAATTCAAAAGTATTGATTACAAGTGCTTAGGCTGGTTTTTTTATAAATAAAAGCTTGCTGAAAAATTCATCATTTATGTAATTTTATGAACATATAGATGCTGGAATAAATATAGAGACAGAAGTAAAGACACCAAGTCAATAATAAAAACAGATGAGCATAAAGAAATCGTTTAATTCATTCCAATTCATAAAAATAATCGTTCTCCTTACAAAATTTCCCGAGGAAGTTTTGGACCAAAGTCAAACTTAGATGTCCCCGATGAAACACACAAAATGACTTCTAACAGAAAGTAAAAAACTGAACTTTAAAAGATGGATCACATTGCCACATATTGCTTCCCACTCGACTCTGCACAATAGCCTTTGTCAGCCATGAAATTTAATTCACAAATAGACAAGTCTACATAGACTATCAAATATAGGTCAACACCTCTGAAAAACAAGTGTCTGAATGATGTAATTCAACTCTGAATCTTGTTGTCTACAATAGGACCCTACTATCATAACAAATAATCAAGCTTCTAATGAATTAAGGAATGAATGAAAACTGAATTATGTCAACAAAACTCAAAGAGAAAACCTTAGTATGCTTCTCCTTCTATTCTCCTCAACAAATTAGAATTGGTTGAAGTAGTTGAACTACTTATTTAGTTAAGTTAACTAAAACTCAACCAACTTTTTAGTTAAGGGGGAAAAGTAAAAAAAAACATAAAAAGGGTTTTTAATAAATAATAACTAGTAGGTGGGACCCCTTGTGACTCCCTTTAGTTCTTTAACAATCATAACACAACTAGTTAATCAAACGAAACACCCCTCCTTGTGACTCCCATCATCACTTTCATATTTTGACAATTTATATCAATGATAATTGAAATTATTTCCAAAAACATATTACCCATATATCCCAAAAAATAGTGTGTTGTCCAAAATTTCAGAAGTCATTTGTTCTCAACAATTAATAAATAAAAACTTAAAATCCATATTTGCCACTCTAGGAGGAAATATTTCCCTTGTTGTTGTTGTCACCTTTTGATCTCTTTGAATTTGCCTTAGGCTGTGTGGAGCCTTTAGGCCTAATCTCACTGATCACATGAGAGAAATCATATCTCAAATGCATGCGGGAGGAGACGGATTTAGCAGAGTCATTTGAGGGTGAGGAAGGGGCAGCATCAACTTTTACTTTGTCAGAAGCATGGTGGGCCTCGGTTATTAACCTTTTGATTGCATGAGAATACTATACTGGTGAGTGGGTAGGGGAAGCTTGGGAAATTTGATTAATAGGTGGAGGGGAAGGTAGAGATAAATTAGGCCAGCCACGGTGTTGGGAGACTGTCAGGTGGAAAATCTTCTTCCATCCATCGTTTTCAGGGACTTCAGGTTGCAGTGAGACATGAGGAGGAATTGGGATACCAAGGACCTATGGGGCTTGGAAGGGAGGCTTTTCAGGCCTAGTTTGGACCACTCCTTGCACAATCCATCTAAAAAATCCAACTTGAAATAGTTGGCCTAACTCTTGCGAGTCTGCATCGAAGTGTATAGAGAATCTTGGCCTTCTAGGGCCCGTGTTCCAATTTCCTCTTCCTTGGTTAGACTATGGCTACCTCTGCTAAAAAATCTCATTCCTGTATGCATTATTGATTAACAAATAGTTTCTTTAACAACCATACATGACAACTCTTTTAAATATGAAATAAAATTTGGCTCAACAACATATCAGACTCATGCAATCCAATCCATACAAATCGTTTAATAATGTCAATGAGCATGGGGTGAACAAGGGTTCTTGGATATGTGAGGGATTGTATTGAGAGAAAAGTGTTAAAATGAGGGGGGAAAGATCATGATTACTGCTCATAGACATCAAACAATCATCTGTATCGTAAACCAAAAGAATATATCACTGTAATTCATCCCTGTACGATCTCTTTAACTGTTATAATACATAATTTATCTTAACTATAATTAAATTTTAGGAACATGGAGTGGATAGTGAAAATGGGAAGGTGAGGGGGATTGTAATGTGCGAAAAGTGAAATAACGGTAGGGAAAAAAGCGAATAATGTTCGTAAAATCAATTAAGTAATCCATAAAAAAGTTCTATATTTAATGCAAATGATCCAACACCAAATAAACAATTACCGTGACCAATTAAAAATTACTGTGTGTTAAAACTTGTTAACTGTCACACATCCAATTTCTTTCTAAATTATTTTCAATTAATACAGTGTATAATCGTACTCAGAATCGTCACAACTTTCACCCATCTTGTTTAAAATAATTATGTTCTTTTCATTTCCTTCCCTTTTATATTTAAAACAAAATCCAAAGGAACATACAGTCATATTGCTTCAACTCTGTTTATCATATAAAAACAACAACCATTGCCCATAATTTCTAAATCCTCAAAGCAAACATAGACACGGGTCTTTTCCTGAGTTGAACAAACTCTTTTAAAACCTGCCCAAACTCATTCTTTTGACAATATTAATCAATTACATTTGCAATGAAACCATAATACAAAACTCGTGCTTCATTTTTGATGGTGCAATAAAAAATGATGCACAATGTCTCCATAAACCAACACAGTAAACAACCAAGTCACATTCATCAAATTTTCAACTTGCAATAATCCTGATCGGGACAAATTAAGCACACAACAACCACCAACTTCAATTGATACCACGCTGTAGGAACACAGAGACCAACACATAATGAAAAGAGGCATCTCTGTGACTGTACATTACCGTTTAATCCCAATCAACGAATTATAACAATGCTGAGTTATCGATTCAACTGTCACAACAAAAGGAGGCAACGACTGTATACCAATTCTAATTTCCAATTAAAACTCTCTAACAACCCGATCAAACAGAGATAATACAATAATCAAAGAAATTGTCAAACCACTCAACCAACTTATGACAATCAACAAGATACCCGACAAGAGTGCGTCTGGTTGGGTTTATCAAAATCAGGCTCTGTAACTATGAACAAAAGAATAATCAAGGGTTCGCTCGATCAAAAAACACAAGGAGACTGGAGGTCGACCAAATCAACCATAGGTGAGAACCTTCGAGACAAGCATGGTGGAACCACAAGCCTTATAACCCTTATCTTTTCAAAATAGGGTGACAATTCGACACCAGGTAGGGTAGGCCACAATGCAGAGGAGCGAAAATTTCTCACTGGAGAGTAACCAATACCAAGAATGCTCAAAGTCATAACCCTCACTCTCTTCTCAAGAGACGAACCACTTATAACAGTGTTGATGGAAATGCAAACCCCAGGTATTACCAACAACCCTAAAGCATACTTCTTGGCATAATGGCCACCCCAAAACCAACTGTGCTGATGTCAATACTACAAAAAAAAACCACGACCAGGTGAAAAGATATACAGTGACCAAAAGATGGTTTGAAACATACACAACAACCCCATAGCACCGAATTCATCTGGGTATGGTTACCATTAATTGTGAGGAGGCGGCCAACAAGGCTAAACAGAGCGAAACCCTCCAACAAAATACCCATAAAAACAACAGAGAGCCATCACAACTTCGACCACACAAAACAACCAATGAAATCACAACTTCAACCATTGATTTTTCCATTTGCAACGAATAACACACACAATCATTTCAGAGAAAACACCAATGCGTTTATACAGTTTCCAATATCAAGAAAACACAGACCAACACATTACCAAGCCAACGTTCATTTCATACACAGAGCGAATTCATGGATGGGCGAAAAGAACTATACCTGTAACCAATGGATTTAAGAATGCGAGATGGTCGAGCAGTTCCTTCCATGCCTGAATATCAGAGCTTAACCACAACAAAACCAAATGAACAATAACCATGCTAGGGTGACGACCCAATGGGATAAGTATGGAGTGACATGCATTTACTGTACGTCGCTTCCATCCTCCATTTCATTCAATTTTGTAGTACACGACAGCCAACCAAACCATACCATTAATCCATGCCATTAATTCCATGCATCGAAACTTGCACATATTGTTTTCCAATTGTGCCACCCCAATCCATATTAACCATTTCCCAAACCATACTATAACATATATCAAATGCACCCAATATAACTCAATACAAATCGTATAGCCACTAACAATGCTAGTTAGGACTAACATTAACTCTTTTTATTTCATTTGCACATAATATAGCATAGTATAGCATAGTTCCCTTTCTTGGATTTTTTTTTCATATTGCTCTTGTCTCTTGTTGTTACTAACATGTGTCTTGTGCAGGTGTAATAGGTAATGAATCATGGCGACAATGTCAATGTAATAGAAGTAAATATAAACCATTCATAACATGGAATTTAGAGTTTAGAATGACTGAATCAACACATAAAATGCATTATCCATCTTCCATTATGTCGCAAACAAAACCAATATTTCATCATCAATCATCTAGAACCCTGTAAGAAACATCGAACAACAACTTAAAATGTGTGATAAGACTATCTCTGAGCCTCCAGTCTATAAGGGGGTCCCACCTACTAGTGTTATATATCATTAACATAGTTGAAATAATATGCTTTAGCAATACTTTGCGGATGAAATCCTCGTTGCAATTTTAATCGTCAACAAACAAGTGACTCCACAGGGAAATTTGTTTCCAACAGATTAGAACTCAGAATGTATGGTTTCACAAACCAAGAAAAATGGATCAAGAAGGTATAACCCGAATGATTATGCAACAGGGGGAAGTGAGCGGATTTAATGGAAAAATGACAGGGAATTTGGGAATAACTCATGGAAAATGTTAAGTATGAGGGGGTTTATCCCTGTATGCATAATCATTCAACCATAATTTGCTCTTTACTTCAAGGAGAAAAATTTATGGACTTTCTCTTTTAATTCTCAAATGGATGAAGAAATGGAAAGCAGAAGTGGGAGATCACCAATTTCTTTATAAGACAATAGTGAAAGCATATAACAAATTCAAATATGCTTTCAAGGGGAGCATCATAACAACTGTGTAATATTGATTGTTATTGACTAACAACACCTTGCAGGAGTGTCACTATGGCATAACTGATCCAACATCTTATTCTTGACTGAAATTAAACTAAAAATATGAAAACCAATAAAATTCATGACATAAATGGGACTTCAAAATTTAAAACAACAGAAATAAAATGATAGAATTGCAAAAGCAACATGAAAGCTATTAAAAAGGAAGCATAAATTAAACTACTGTAAAAGAAGAAATGAAAAACAGTGGTGAAAATGAAAGCATAACTAGACTACTAATATACAGAAAGTCCAAACAACGTTAAAACTTTTCAAGTTGGTTCCACATAGTGTTTTAAGTGAGAACCGTTAGTTCTGTAGGAAAACAATCGCTCTTGCAAATATTTTAGAATGTAAGAGTTAATACACAGGACAAAAGAGATATTGAAAGGACCCAGCCATAATTCTTGCAACTTCAAGACAATTGATAGCCCTTTAAAGTACACAATTAGATCATCAAGATAGATATGAATAACTTTACCGATCAAATCGTCAAAATTTATTTGCATAAGTATTTTAAAAGTGGTACTTGCATCAGATAATCCATAAGGCATATGTTCATAAGTAAAGGTACCCCAATGAGTAATAAATATGGTTTTGTATGTATCTTCCCCTTTTATCTTGATTTGATTGTAACCGGAAAAACCATCAAGTAAGGGCATCATCCGTGACCTTGCAACTTGCTCCAGAATCATTTCCATGTCAGGGAGAGGAAAGTGATCTTTCATAATAGCCCGATTAAATTTTCTAAAATCAACACAAAATCTGATATGATTAGTGGCTTTCCGAACATTTACAAATTTGAAACCCATTCAGAATACTTGACCGGAAAGATGATTCCAGCCTTCAAGAATTTTTCCAACTCCTTTCGAATAGTTGCTTCCAGTGCAGGGTTGATAGGTATTTTTTTTTCCTAACTAGTTTTATGCCTTCCTTGATGGGAATGGCATGCTATATGAGAGAATGATCAAAACCATAAAGATGCTCATAAGACCAAGAAAAAACATCTTGAAATTCGCCAAGCAGATTAGCAAACTTCATTTTCTCTTCATCAGAACATTGGGCACCTATTTTAACATTCTTTGGAGACTCGGGTGATCCAATGTTCAAGGAGATGGTTTCACCCACCTTTCTTTTTGACTCCTCTTCTTTCTATTTTTCTTTATTTCCTACATCACTCAATGAAAACGAACTCTCCAGAGGAGTTGAGCCCTTAGGAATATTCTTATCTTCTATGGATATAATTTACATTTGCTTATAAGGTTCATTTTGAATGAAAGTAAAGATGCTATCATCACTAGGGAAGACCTGCCAAGATTCTATATTGTCAGGGATATGTGAATGATATAGAGATTGAAAAGTACAATCAGGTCTGTGTGGCAGAAGTTGCCGATTAGGAGAGGCTGCAAAAACAACTAACCGATCATCCATTGAGTTCAATTCCCTCTTAACATGAATAATGTTGAAAGATAATAGGTTTGAGATAAGTTCCCAAATAGTTTGGGTGTATCGTTTCATCAACTTGTTGCTAGGAGAATATATCTTACGTACAAGGTTCACAACAAGCTCAGAATCTCCAAAATCTGCAAGGTGACCACAACCTAGATTATAGGCATTTTCAATGCCTAATAATAAATATTCAAATTCAGTGACTTTGTTTGTGCAAGCAAACTCCAACCTGTAAGAAAAGTTATGAATTTTCCCCATAGGAGAGTACAAGATTATTCCAGCTCCGTTACCTTCACTAGAGCATGAACCATCAAAGTGCATGTGCCACATACAATCATCTAAATCGATTTGTTCCAAGGGAATGTTATCTTCCTCAAAAAATATGGAATACACCCCTAGGTCCTCTTCAATATAGTTCACTTTAGGTTGTGGGACACTTTCTATGTAAGGTGAAATCCTTCCCTCTCTAAGGACTATAATGTTTTTACCGTTCTGAGGAACAGGTAAATGTGTCCCGTCGAGTGAGAGGTATCCACCTGTCAAAGCTTGCCAATATCTTCCCAATATGATTGAGTAATTTCTTACTGACATATCAATTGCCTGAATACTAAGGGTTGTCCTTATTTCAGGGTGTGTGCACAAAACTAAGGTCACATCTTTAATCTCACCTATGGTCCTTTGTTGTAGACTATTATAAGAGAGCATACTTCTGGAGTTTTCATTTGTACAAGACAAGCCTAGCTCGTCCATAATAATCTTTGACATTACACTTGGGCCCAAACTGCCATAAATGAGGCGACAATGGGCAATCTTATCCATAATATTTATAGAAATATAAAAAGGGGGATTTTTTATAGGGTATCTAAAGTTATGTACACCTATCTTATTTACAGACAAATCCTCTTCATTCACCTCTTAAGAGAGGTTGGCTACAACATAAGATTTTCCTTCCATGAATTGTTTTAGATGCCTCTGTTGTTCAGGGACGACAACCATGTCCAGAAGGGTTGCATCTGCTATGATGTTGGCCAACTAATTTAGGATATTGTATTTGGAAGAGGGGAGAGGGGAAGTAGTTCCTCGACTATCAGGAACCTTAGGAACCTAAATAATATCAATTGGTGAGGATGAGCTCAGGCTAGAAGAATTGCGGGGAGGATCAAATTTGCCTTTAGGAGCATAGGATTTGTTCCTAGTATTAATGATCATGACATCTTCTGGCTCTACAAAATCTAGGACAACGATGGTATTTTATGGTCTTTTACCAAAGATATTATCTTTGGTGATCTTCCTTACCTCACATGTGGTTTCCTCATGGTGTTCCTCGCAAAAGTTACACCAACTTCGAGACATGATAGCTTTAGGCTGAAAATTATTCTCAATTGAACTTTTAAAGGGTGGTGCAGAAGAGGATGAAGCTCCCGGGGTGAGAGGGGAGACATTTTCCTTTCGCTCAAACACTATCATACAATTATTCATATCTTGTACTAGTTGTAAGAGGGCGAACATGTTTGTCTATTTAACCGATTCTCCCTGAGGAAGACTTGTTCTTTCAAGATGTTCTTCATACTCCAAACAAGTATGTAGAGTGGAACCGAGGTTATCAATGGCTTTTTCCTCAAGCCTATGACGATAGGGGGAAGGTAATGCATTGTAGTAATGCATGAAAGCAGCTTGGTTATGAGGTCAAATGAGTTTAGGGATTTGATTGTATAACTTAGTGAAACACAAGTTGAAGGAATTGATGGTCTCACCATTATTATATGCGATGTTATTTTACTCCCATAACTGCTCAACTAGTCTTTTAGATTTCCCATAGGTGGATTTGAACCAATAGAGTAACTCCTCCCAAGTAGACATAATCTTAGGAGGAAGGTCAAAGAAATCGACCGCAACCTTTCCTTCCAAGGAATTGACAAATAAGCGCATGCAAGTATCGTTGTCATTGGCCCCTATGTTGTGATAGGAATTAGAAAATGCCACCAGGTGTTCATTTGTAGTGACAATGTTATTTCCTGAAAAACCTGGGGAGATTCTCTTTAAATTTAGGAAGTGGACGAGTAGTAGGTGCTAGGTTAAGAGGAGAGGAAACATGCCACGGTGTGGTTGTGGCGTCTTCTTCAAATTGAAAAAGCCCATACTTATTGATGACTTTGGTGGGATTTGTGGTAGATTGGACAAGGATATGGTGGCTATATAAGCTACCAATCACTGAAGAAGTTGAAGACTTAGAGGAGGAAGCACTTCCAGTGCCACCAGAGCCACCACTAGATGCCATCTTGTGGATGATAGGTAAGGGAGAAAAGTACGAACTGGATGAATCATACAAGTTTCTCCTTAGAGCACTTTGTTGGGTTGATAACACAACATTCCTTCTTCCTATTTCAGCAATAGAATTAATTTCAGGTGATAAGCCTCTTCTTCTCCTAGAAACATGAGATTCTAAGGACATGAAAAGAAGGCCAAATCTGAAGGAACAAGAAGGTTATTGCTGATTTCTAGGTTGTCTATGTCTAACTTCCCAATGTTCTTGGGCACTAATGTCTCGTTCAATTGCTTCCCAAGAATGATTTAGCTCAACTCGAGTATTATCAATGTCTAAAATGGTGTTAAACAAATTCAAAGCAATGCCGGTTTGATCTTGAAGATCGAGCTCAATATTGGGTTGCCTTGCAACAAGTACATTCATTAAGAAATAAAACAGTCAAAGAATCAATATCAGAAAAATAGATGTATTCGATGATAGTCGAGCATAAAAATCAACCAAAGAGATATTGAATATCTCCCCAGTATGGTCACCAAATAAATGTTGAGGAAAAGATATGAAATGATCTTACTCAAACATTTTCAGATCCTGCTTGGCTAAAGAAAAATAGACGGGAATATCACCCTATGTTTATAGTCATCAAAATTGGTATCCTAATTCACAAGTATTGATTACAAGTGCTTAGGCTGGTTTTTTTTATAAATAAAAGCTTGCTGAAAAATTCATCATTTATGTAATTTTCTGAACATACAGATGCTGAAATAAATATAGAGATAGAAGTAAAGACACCAAGTCAATACTAAAAACATATGAGACATAAAGAAATCATTTATTTCATTCCAATTCATCAAAATAATCATTCTCTTTACAAAATTTCCCGAGGAAGTTTTGGACCAAAGTCAAACTTTGATGTCCCTGATGAAACATACAAAAGGATTTCTGACAGAAAGTAAAAAACTGAACTTTAAAATCTGGATCAACTTGCCACAGATTGCTGCCCACTCGAATCTACACAATAGCTTTTGTTAGTCATGAAATTTAGTTCACAAACAGACAAGTCTACATAGACTATCAAATATATATCAACACCTCTGAAAAACAAGTGTTTGAATGATGTAATTCAACCCTGAATCTTACTGTCTACAATAGGACCCTGCTATCATAAAAAAAAATTAGGCTTCTAATGAATTAAGGAATGAATGAAAACTAAATTATCTCAACAAAACTCAAAGAGCAAACCTTAGTATGCTTCTCCTTCTATTCTCCTCTTGTTCCTCATTTTCCT
>JZKD02S1674144.1:98881-129857 GCA_000966675.3 Picea glauca | reverse complement strand
TATATATATATATATATATATATATATACTAGATAGGTGGGACCCCCTTGTTTAAATCATGATGAAAAAGAAACGCTTCTATGAATTGCATACATAACAACCTTACGAAGCATATTACAGTTTGAGAAAAAACAAGAATTCAAACAAGTTTTCACATGCAATCAATGATGATAAGGGTTGGAAATTTAAAAGTCAAAGGAAAGTTTTGAAGTGACAAGAACTTTGGTTATAACTATTATACATCTATGATTAAAATTCAAACTTCAACTTACACACACATTGGTTATGACATATTGCATTCATGGCATATTGTGTTATAGTATTGGTTATGTTTGGTGGAAAATAGTTATGGTTTATGCAATTGTTTCGAGGTCAATCGATCCTTGCAAATTGGAACTTGTTAGAAATATGGGACATATTATATTATGGTGATGGTATAAAAATATGGTATAGTAGGGTTCTCGTTTCAATTTGGAAAAGTAGAAGTGACATGTTGGACTTGAATATGGTTGATTAATGCAAATGATGAAGTTTGGATGCACTCCACCCTAGCTATGGTTGATGGAAATTAATGAGAGGGTGGAGAAGTGACGTGCATTTACTACACATTGTTATTACCCCACCTCGAGCTCAACACCCTCACCTTGTCACACATTTTTGGTTGCTCTAGTTAGTTTTCCTCCATTTCACTCGACCGTTGGGAGAACAGTGATAGTCTTTGTGTTTTTCGGTGCTTTCTTCATATGTATGGTGACTCTCTCCCTTCCATTCATCATTGTAACCTCACTCTGGATATAATATCTGTGTTGGCTCTTAGAATTCATATGCAGAGTGTTTGATTTCTGAAAGATATGGTGGTTGAATGTATACTTTTTCTATGCAAATGATATTGGTTGGTGTTTTGAATGTTGCAAGTTGGAATTTGTTTAATTCTCCTTCATGTTGAAGTTATTCAATTATGGTTGCGTCCAAGGTGAATGAATGGTTGTTGTTTTTCCTTGCTATTGATAGAATTATGGTGATTGTTTTTTGTTATCACCCATGTCCCATGATAGAATCCTGGAGGGGTTTTTTAACTCTCGAGTTTCCATTTCACAGTTTGAATGTATGCAAAGTCAGGTTCTTACCTGGCGGCCACCTTGGAAGCGACTGTGTCAAACCTTGTTCTAAAATTTTTGGAGGTTTTGGTTTCATGTTACAAACCCCACTTGCATAATTGTCTCACCCACCTCGCTGTTCAGACCCTGTTCTCCCTTGTCGTGACTGTTGCAAAGTTGAAATTGGGTTTTGAAATGGTTATGTGTTGACCCAACAACAGAGAGATTCGTTACTTTCATAACTCCTTGGTTCATAGATTGACTACCTACATGAGTCTTGGTCATTTTTGAAGGCCGTATAGTGAATAATAAAAAAAAAACACCAGGGTTTCGAACCCATCTTGTCACATAGCAATTACTGAAAGTATATACCGGCCTCATATGTTGAAAATTTGTTGGCTTATGTTACACTCCATTGCATGCTTTATGTGTTCTATTTTAATTGGTGGAATGATTTTGTTGATAGTCCATCATATGAAAATAGATCTGCAAATAAAAAGAAATAAATTGTACAGTGGGAAGAAATTGGTTATAATTGTTTTGGCTCGACGTTGCTTGGAGTTGTTTGATTGTTTTAAGGAGAAAGGGTGACCAACTAATAGAATAGAGGGTCTCGAACCTAGTCCATTGTACAACAATTAAATTTTGTTGATGTAAATGATTAAGTTCGATGACATGTTCTTTTCCTCAGCCTCCCCATGTCTGCTCTAAGTAATATGAACATGGTCGTTGTTAGTTGGAATTATGGACAGTCTGTATACAAATTGTGTTTCTTTTTGATCAAACATGAATGGAGAAAATATATAAATTAAATGGCTGAGTTTGAAAGTTCTGGACTTCTGCTTTGGGTTTGATATGGAAGTTGTTGTGTCTTGAACCTTGAGATTGCCTACAGTTAAAAATGTTTTTTTTTTGGAAATTAAGGGTATGCCATTTTAGAAGAGAAAATGTTATTTTATTTAATGGAACAATTTCCATCTCATTTCCCATCAAGTATATCACTTTTAACTCCTTACAAGCCCACCATATTCCCAAATTCACTTTAATTCCCTGTTCTGTTATTTTGAATTACATTTTTAAAGAAGGAAAAGGAAGGGACTGGATTTTGAAATTTTGAAATGGAAATAGTGTTTTTATGGAAGTTACACTTGTGTTTGCTTGAACAATATCCGATGGTGGTCCTCATCCATGCTACCACTCTTCGCTCATTATAAACCCCTCACCTTCCCAATAACCCTATCATTCCCTGTTAAATAACGATTATTTATTTATTTGAGTAGTATATTGAATGGATTGATTACATGTGCTTCTGTTGAGAATGATAGAGCCAACATTTGATTTTATTTAGGTAGGGTTGATGCATGGAATGTCAAGAGTTTTCATAACTAATTGGAACATTTATTCAGGATGAGTTTCTTCAACAAAGGCAGTAATGGCAAAGGAAACAGAGGCATATGAAATTGGAAAATAGGTCACAGAAGACCTTGATTTTCCATACATTTCGATGCCAATCCAAAAGAATTGAATTATATTTTTCAAGCTGGGTTCTTCAACCTAGTAGGCCAAGGGATCCTCCAACCCCGACCTGAAATACCCCCCTTCCAAGCACATCAAAACTTTTTGGTATCCAAGTCCCTCCTCATGTATCAATGCGACCAGAACTGCCTGCCAACGATAGTTGGAAAGAGATTGTCCACCAACATGTTGTTCATCTCCAAGGTTGGCCCACTACTTCTTTTCCATTACCCCCTCCACCACCACCAAAGAATCAAATTTCCCAAGCTGATTATGTTGTCTCACCCGTGTAGTCATCTCATTCTAGTAAGATATTAAAAACCGATGTCCCCAATACTGTGCATGAAAAAGGAAAAGGAGTAGCCACTCCCTCCTGCTCATCCAAAGAGTCTTCCATATCTGTGTCCTCCCGCCTTCATATTAAGGATCATTTTTCTCATGTTATCAACACAATTCATCCTCAAGGTTCCAATCAACCTAAGGCTGCCACAAAAAAATCAAAAGGGGACAACAGTGAAAAGAGGCCAAATGCCTCTCACAGTAAATATGGTTTTGATGATGATTAATGTTATTTTTTTTTATGTTGAAGAAAATATTTTTACTTTGACAAAGTTTTGGACAACAAGAATATATTTAGGCAGTTTTTTCGGGACAAAATGGATATGATACTTTTGGATATGGTCATATTATATTTTGCTGATATTTAAAATATTTGATCATAATTATGAGAACGAGATTTACAAGGAGGATATATTTGAAATCAAATTATTGAGTTTTATATTTCATGTTTGATGATTATTAAAATAAATAATTGGGAGTCACAAGGGGTCCCACCTATTTAGTTATTATTAATTAGACCTTTATTTATATATACTATTATTACTTATCTCAACTAATTAGTTAAGTTAATTTGGCTTAACTAAAGAAAGGTAGTTGAACTACCACAACTTATTGAGAAGGAATAAAATCTCAATGAGATGAAGAGACAAGGGGGATAGAACATAAGGAGAACTACAACCATAAGGTTTGCTCTATACTAGTGAGATATTTTCAACTTTCATTCATTATGAGTTTACTAGAAGGCTTAACCCTCTTGATGACAACAAGGTCTTATTGAAGGCAACTGGATTCAAAAAACTAAATCACATATTTCAGTAGCTTGTTCTAATGGTGTACGATTTATCTTTGGAAGTATGTGTATTCTTGTTTTGTATGAATTTAATTTCATGAATGATAAAGAATATCTTACAGAGTCAAGTGAAAACATTTTGTGGAAAGTTGATCCAAATCTTTAGCTTCAATTTTCTTCCTGTTGTCAGAGTCTTTTTGTATGGTGCCCATCAAAGGATTATAAATTTCACTTTGGTCCCTACCCTCGCAGGGGTTTGTAAAGAGAAATCAGTTTTGTATCTCAGAATGAAATAAATAAGAAAATCATATTACCGTTTCAGTCTCACACATGTGTTTTAATGATCTGGTTCATTCTTTTTCTTTTATCTCCATGTACACATTTGTGTAAATTCTGTACACATTCATGTAACTTTGTTTAAGTTTATTTATTTTGCATTGTTATGTATAACACATAAAAACCAGCCTTGATCCTTTGTACTTAATACTTGTGGATTAAGAGATTGTTTTTTAGGCTATAAACCTTGGGTGACATTCCCAACTATCTTGTCTTAGCCCGGGAAGATCTGAAAATGCTTTAGTAAGGTTTTCCATACCTTTTCCTCAACAATCACAAGGACATTCTAAATTATACTATTGACAAAGTATACAATGAACATATATTCATGCACTCTACATATGAGTTTGATCTATGGTGCCAACCCCTGGATTAATGCATGACTTCGCCGATTTTTCATTTCAGGTTTTTTGTATCAAGTACATGGACCCATATTCTAGTATATTTTCTATATAATCCTTTCTAAGTAATTTTTTATTTTTTATTTTTTATCTTTGACAAAGTTTATAGTCATGTTCTACTTGGATCATTTCCTCACCTTATTATTGAGTATTCTTCTTACAATGCACATATGGAGGAGCACTTTGCATATTTGACCTTACTGATTTTAGGATGTGATGATATCATCTTTGACCTCACCACATTTGGAGATGTTATTTATGTTCTAGAAGTTGGTGGTTTTATGGTTATACTTAGACTTATTGTGATGCTACATCTCAGTGTTTGGTTCATAGTGACATTCTTCGACCTATGACCACTTGTTCACATGGGGGAGATCATTCATATTCTTTGGCATAGATTATACTCACAAGTCTATAGGATCATTTACATTACTTCTTATAGATTCTTCCATGGATAAGTCCGAGTCTATTACTATGGATATCTACTTTCCACATTATGTTGTTGGTATTTATTTGATGTTCTATTTTTCACTACTACAACCTAAAGAACAACTTGATCCACAATCTTTGTACCTTCAACTAATCAATATGTTAGAGTGGATCTTTCTCTTAATGATGTTGGATTAGTCTAGATGCTCTATGCTTTGTCTCTTTTAGCAATCTAACTCATTGACATTGACTTCATTATGCTTCCACTAGAGGTATCATTTAGTAAGTTATGGAACCATGTTGGTGTGGGTGATATGGCATTAAGAGGGAAGTAAATCTTGTATTGTAATGAATTCTCTCCATTCCTCCTTGTTCATCTCAAAAGTGGGTGTTGGAATTATTCGTGTAATCTATACATGTGGCCTCAAAGCATTCATATGTATCATTAATGTACTTGTAATAATGTATAAGGCCATACTTTATTCTTTTATTGTATTACTAGGCATGCTTAAGGATAACCTAGTCAAACTTAATGTGTAGGCTCAATAACCCTATTAAGGAGTGTGCCCCCTACTTATATGAGCCCATAACTCTCTTGAGAGGATGTGTCGTTACCTACTTGAGTGGTATAAATACACCAATAAAGCTTCATTTGTGAATCATATTTTTATTATTGAGCTAAGGCTCTATAATACAAAGTGTTTGAGCCTACCAACATCCATATCTAGTGTTGGCACACTCTTATTCTTTGGTTGTTTTTTTCACTCACTTTTGCACTTGAACCTTCTCCTTCTAGCACACAGTTTTAGTCTTTTTTTTTTCTATTTTATTGGTAAGTTTTTGGCTTATCTATTTGGTTCTATTCAATCCCCTTATTATTTTGTGATCTCAACATTTGTGGAACTAGGTATTCTAGAATCCATGTGTTCTAATATACACATTAATGTAAGTTATATATAATAGTGTTTTGTCCAACGATTTGGATTATTCCTAAGAGATTCTCTCAAGAGTTGTTGGACATTTTTTGTTGAAACACTTGTTCAACCAAAATAATGTTTTGGCTGAACAAGTTTTGTTGGTCAAAAAAGTTGTTCGATCAAAAAGGTTTTTCGACTAAAAATATACTTACATATATGGAAACTTGTGGGTGAATTGATTTATTTAGAATTTTGGCATGTTGTTATTCTCTATCATTTGGTTTTGTCAAGTCCTTTAGTTTTATTCATACCTTTGAATTTGTTATGTCCTTCATTTTATTCAGTCCTTTGATTTTTTCATTTAGATCTATTCAATCCTTAGATTCTATTCACTAGTTCTACCATGTTCATTCCTTTTTATCTATTTGTTTGTTCTCCTCTATTCAATCCTTAGATTCTATTCACTAGTTCTACCGTGTTCATTCCTTTTTATCTATTTGTTTGTTCTCCTCTATTCATTCCTTTGGATCTATTCTATGGTTCTACTCCATTCTATCTTTCGACTTTATGTTTTTATTTGGTTTTGTTTAGTCCTTTATATTTTTTTTGGTCCTTTGGCTATGTTTGGTATTTTGACTTTTGGTCCTCCAACTTTGTCCTTTGATTTTGTTTGATCCATTAGATCTATTTGAATGTTTGAGTCTATTTGGAGGTAAGTTATTTAGTTTTTAAAATAACTTAAATAAAATAGTAATAAAGAAGAAAAAACTAGTTATTTTATATTTTTAAGCAATTGCAATTGAAACCTATTTGTGCTTCCTCATACGAGATTAGAGTTTCATGCTCTTTGAAACATTTTTTCCAAAATTTAGGTAGGATTATCGCCTTTATGAAATATTTCGTCTATTTGTTTATATAATGTGTTAGTTTTTTAGGTGTTTTATTTTCTACAATATCTAATAATTGATTTTAGGAGATAATTACACGTGCTTGAAATTATGTTTATATTTTAGTACAACCAAATTAAAACAAGGTTATTTTAACAAGAGATATTGGAATAAACAAATCTATTTTTCACTAGATTGCAAGAATATTTATGCAAGTATATAAAGATATATTGAGTAATAAATAATTGACAAGAATGATGATTTACGATGAGTCTCATGACGATATACTTATATGCATTGACTGGTCATAAGGTGAAGTGGTATGTGCCCTTTGAACTTTCCTTAAGCCTAATGATTATTATTATTATATATGTTTGTTACATATGCTGTCCATATCCATAAAGTCATTATCTTCCTTGTTCATCCATATTTGCGAAAATCTTACTAAGTTCATTGTCAAAAAAATATTTTTTTATTGAAAAATTCATTTTAACTTAGTAATCACTATTTTGGGGAAAACACAACCAATACTTCAAGTTCATTCACAATTCTCAATAATACGATTAAAATCTTTAGTAACATTGCCAAGACATCCATAATATTAGGTTCATACTTTCACATAATAGAAACTAAAAAGGTCTTATAATGCTTGCATAATCAATTCATCAACCAAATTCTAGAAGTATTCCATGTATTCTTACCCCTCGTAACAATAAATATTCCATGTATTCTTACCCCTCATAACAATAAATTCTCAAACATTCTTACCCCTCATAATCATTAAGAGGCCAAGAAATCCATGCACGTATACTCTACATATTCACAATATGCTTGCATAATTCAATGTTAGACTACCAATAATATTATAACATATAAAAAATCATGCCCCAAATTCATAAATTGATCCCTACCAACAATTCCAACTAACCAATATGTTAAAAATTCCAAAATCGATCACATACTAGACAATTACTAATCATACCTAATAACAACCTAGGGTGAAGATAAATTGTCACCTTTATATTGGCAATGGAAACAAGAATGCCACTTATTAAGATTCTTAGTAAGTTTATTATATATTGATTCCAATCTTTAATTAAAAAAAGTCTAAATCCTCAACCATCAATCGATTCTAATCAATTCCTCAAATATGAGAGCTGGAACATAGGGAACCGCTTAATATCCCCACTCAATACCTACCTGCATGAACTTCCTATTCCCTTGCTCAATTGTCAGGTGAGCTTATACATCTCACATTACAAAAATTATTATACTATAAACATCCAAAAACATATTGATACCATAAACATCCCAAGATGAAGTATTATTTATTTAACAAGGATATCTATGTTCCTAATCTTATTTGTGGGCTATGAAAATTCGTACGAGAGTAGCTCCACCAAATGGAACACTCAAAGGAGATCCTGTGTCAATCACTCTCGTTCCTCTCATCAAACCATCTGTAGCACTCATAGCTACAACTCTAACCTTATGATTTCCTAATAATTGTTGTACCTCACAAGTAACCTGAATTTTCTGACCAGATACTAGACCAAGATATATTTTTATCCCGATTTGTCTCTTTCTACCAATACTAGGTATTGGTGCTTATCCCGGTCCAATTATCTTTCTATCAGATGATGGGATAGAAGTTAGTTCATCTCGATTAGGGTGGGGGTGGGGGTGATATTAGAGAAAACATATGGGATGATATTAGAGAAAACATACACCCTCATATATGAGGGTGGGGGTGGGGGTGATATTAGAGAAAACATAGGGGGTGATATTAGAGAAAACATATCATGTTTTCTCTAATATCACCCCCACCCGCACCCCCACCCTCAATGTCGTCATGTTTTCTCTAATATCACCCCCACCTGCACCCCCACCCTCAATGTCGTGGGCTACATAAAGAGCTATATCCAACATTGGAATTATAAATATAGAAATTATTGCTTTAATTTTTCAACATTATTCATTAATTTAGATCATAGACTTACTAATTGTGTTTTTTATCACCTAATGCTTAAAGTGCTTCCATCTCAACACTCCTCTTAGCTCCACATTGAGAAAACCCCTTAATTTCCTTATTAAACCCCACATTGTTGTCAATGAAGATCATAATGTATTTCTTAAAATGAAGGGTGGATTTCTTAGTTTTCTACTTCTCAACAATCATTTGAGGAGTGTTAGTGTAATGTTTTCGCTTGTTCTAGATGGATTATTCATGGGTAGCCATCTGAAAGTATTACTAATAGAATAATGTATGTATTCTAGATGTGAACATCATAATTAAATCTTAATTATCATTTGTATTTTGTGTTTTCGCTGGATGTTTAGGAAATTTGACATTTATTTATTATTAAGCTATCCACACTTGTTGAGTGATGTGATCCATGTTTATGTGATTATTTGTAATTTACATATAGTGTACTTTGTAGCCATGTGATTCTTTAGTGATGTATTAAAATTGTTTCTTGTCACAAGGTTTTATGTGTGTGTGGACGAAGAGATATAGTTTCCCATTCTTCAAGGAATAAGCATCCTAGAAATTCCAGGGACAGATGGGCACCTAGTACTACACCTCTATCTGATCATAGTTAAAGATGGTTCGATTCATATATAAACTCTCATAAACATAAAGTCAATTGTACGTACATTTATGCACATATTGTTTTTTGCATGCATGCATATTGACATTCAATCAATGACACATGATCTATAATTTTATATGTGTTCCTTTTTCAAGTGCATATCCTAAGGGATCATCCCATTAGAGTGTGCATCCACAACTGAGGTGGGTTGGGGCTTGAACCATAACATTGATTGTCTCACCACTCATTATAATACAAACCATGGAAAAGGGATCATAATCCAAAATGAAAACATTCTCTTATGTCAATGAATGTATAGGTCCCACTACGCCCACCACTTGTGGTAGGTAAATTACTTAAAATATACTTGTATATAAATGGACTGTAAGTATACATATGTACATAATTATTCATTAATMTATTTGTACTTACAAGTCAAAATAAGTCAGATGCAAAGGACCATGCTCATTTCAAGCATCGTGCTCATACCAAGTACCATGCTCATTCCAAGGGAAGTGCTCAATTGAAGGGACAMRCTCAACTTGAGGGAACMRCTTAGTGCCAAGATAAATGTCCCAATAAAATGTCAATATTTATTATCAATGTTTAGTTTTTAAATGCACACACACACACATATATGAAATCACACRTTCTCAAAAACATGTGGCATGTGTAGGATATGTGCCCACAATTACCTATCTCGCCCATAACTACCTATCCCTTTGATGCTCCCAAGGAGGATCCCTAGGAAGATAATATTCAATCACTAGCTATTTGATCTTGCACATCCTACCATGACAAATCATGGGGCCACCTTGATACATTAGACCTCCCCACTAAGAGTTGACAAATCTTGGAGATACTTTTGCACTATGCTGGCACATTTATTGATGTTTATAAAGAAATTGGACCAACAATTGATGGCGTTATTGAATTGATGTGGGTTGTGAGGAGAAAGTGCCTGACCTAGATAAATGAACTACCATAGAGAAAAAAGTCTCTAAACACAAGGCCGTATCTATGTTAAATTTTAAAGAAGGGAAAAAATGAGCAATGTTGAAGGTTCAATATTTCAAATACCATCACATCACTCCCTTTATTTATGATTAGTTCCTTGTAGTAGATGAGAGGTTTCCATGGAATGATAAGGTACCACACTATTTTTCCAAGATTATTTATGCTGAGTTTTATTAGACTATGAAGCTTGACTACACAAATCTTCTCTAAAAACATAGTTACCAACTTGACAAGAACCCTCCAAAGTTTTCATTTTTTTAGGGGTCGCATTTAGTGGTTATTTTTACAGTTTTTTCAAAAAGTGTTGCTACTAGTAGCACCATTTTTATTTCGGGGTTAAAATTCTCACCTTTTTCAACCATGACCTTAACAATGTTGTAATGTTGTCGATAAAAACCTTAAAATCAACCTCCGAATCGAAAAGTGGCACTAACAATAGCACCATTTTTTTTATTTCCGAGCTTAAAACTGCGACTTCTTTGAAACCTCCAAACTTGACAACCAATACCGTTGCAACCAAAACCTTAAAATCAACCCCTGAATTGAAAAGTGGTGCTCTGAGTAACGCCGTGATTTTTTTCTAGGGATAAAATTGCAAGTTTTTTGAAATCATGACCTTAACAACTAGTACCCTTGGAACCAATATATTAAGACCAATCATCGGATCGAAAATATGTGCTATTGGTAGCACACTATTTTTTCGAGCTTAAAATTGTAACATTTTATAAACCAAGGCCAAAATCCCAGTACTATTGCAAATACGACCTTAAAAAAAAATCAAAATAAAAACCTAAACAAAAAAAATATTATTATCATTTTAAAAAAAATTAAAGCTTTAAAAAAACAATTCAAAGAATTAAAAAACAACATAATTTGAATAATTAAAAAAATAAACCTTTTTTAATATGAAAAATTAAAACCCCTGGATGGGGTGACAAGTGGATGACAATGGGAGCCATGTGGTGCTAAGCAGTGTAGGGAGATTTTAATCCCTACTACCAACCTCCCGCCCCCCTAGTTTGAATGACCCACATTCACTGTGGCTTAATGGATGTGCGTTGGGCACTCCAAGGAGAGTTAAGGAAGTCTTGCATGAACTAGGCTGGGTGTACTTGCACAAGGCCTGTAGTAACCTCGACCTTCATGGCTCCCACCCACGTCAACTCGCAAGGCTCTATGAAGGCCTGGGCGCTAGACCGATCTCCCATTCCTCCTCGGATTTATGCTCGTTTTCTCCTTGGCCTTCTCTGGATCTCCCACAACCTTTTTTCCTTGCACCTTCCTGTAAGGGCACCCACGACCATACCTCCTCTGTTCATCCAGGATCACAACATGCCAAAAGAGAGAGGCAAGTCCAGGAGAGGCCCACTATACTACAACGCCTTCACCAGGCGCAATCGAATCCCACCCTCCCAGCTCGTCTCCATAATCACCAGTTGTCTCGACCAACGCCACAACTTACCTCAACAAAACCAGTCCCCCACCCCAATTCCCACCAATGACCCTGGTAGCGGCCCATTCAAGGGAGAATTTCTCCCTCCCAAGAATTATTCCCCTCCGCCTAGCCTTTTCCCTGGAATTGACCCACCAAGAGACCACTCTCTAGACCATTTCGATGGTATTAGATCTTGCATGGTGGAGAAAGAAATTCCCCCCAACTAGCAAGTGGCAACTCCCTTGACAACAATGGCAGTAGTGGAAGCAACTTTGGACGCAGTGGATGTTGTGGATGCAACAGACGTAGTGGATGCATCAGATGTAGTGGATGTAGCGGACGCAGATATGATGGAGGAGCCACCTCCGCCCACCCCAATTCGATCTGCAGAGGAGCACCTTCATCTCATCTTCGAGTTGCGACAACAAATGGATGAACAGGTTCATGTCTAGAACTTCCTAGGACAACACTTGAACCTCCTGGTAGACGCAATGACGACTGCTCTAGCTAGCAAATGGTGTGCAACCTGTGGACAATATTTTGTCCCAGTCTACAAGGCCCAAGGATGGCCGAGCCCGAACTAGCTCTCCCGGGTTTATGGTTTTATTTTGTTTTAGTCAATTTTGTAGATAATTAAAATTCTTTATCAAGCTTCATAAGACAGTCGACCATGGCCACTGTTCAATTGAACATTCTGATATTTTTTGTCAGAAACAATTACAGTCACAGTCATAGATACACTTGACTCCTGATGGCCACTTGCCCTGGTTTCCCTACTGTGGCGGAGCAGGTGAAAAAATCTTGTTTTTGTATTGACACGTACATATGTGAATATCAATATAGTACTCTTATATATATATATATATATATATATATAATTAATAAGAAAAAAAAATACAATATAACTTTTTTTTAATAAACAATTAAAAAATACAATATGATTTTTTTTTTAAATAAGCATTAGAAAAATAAAATTAAAAATAAAAAAGTGATTGGGGCATCACCCCTCACCCAAATCACATTTTTCTTGGCCTTTCATTCCCCTGCTGCCACTCAAAGAAGGGATGGAGCCGCAAAGGAATGCTGAGGGGAAGGGGGCGCGCCCTCACCTTGTACTACCCCTTTAAAAGCCAACATATCCCAATCCAAATCACTTTTTATTTTATTTTTTAATATATTTATTTTTAAATTTTAATGCTTTTTTTTTATACAAAATTATATTGCATTTTTAAATTTTTTTTAATATTGTATTTTTTTTAAATTGTTTTGCGTGTTTTTTTTTTTTTATTTCAATTTTTTTTTAATATTTAAATACGACTACTAATAAATCTTTTTCCATATTTAAAAAAAATGGTGTTTTTTAATTATGTTGTTTTCTCTTTTTAATTTAAAATGTTTATTTTTTTAATTTAGAAAGAAAATTATGTTCTTTTGTTTTCCCTTTATTTTGTTTTATTTTTGTTTTATTTTTAACGATTTTTTTTACAACAATACCAAGTTTTCAGGTTTTAGTTTCTAAAATGTTATAATTTTAATCTTGAAGAAAAGAGCCTGTTACTGATAGTACCTATTTTCTATTTGAGGGTTGGTCTTAAGATTTTGGTTCCAAGGTATCTATTGCCAAGGCCATGATTTAAAAAAATTGCAATTTTATCCCTAGAAAAAACGAGGGTGTTATTGAGAGCATCACTTTTTGATTCAGAGGTTGGTTTTAAGGTTTTGGTAGCAACGATACTAGTTGTCAAGTCCAAATGTTTCAAAAAAGTGGTAGTTTAAACCTTGGAAATAAAAAATGGTGCTAATGTTCGTGTCAATTTTCAATTTGGGAGTCGATTTTAAGGTTTTTGTTGAGAACATTATGATGTTGTTAAGGCCATGGTTGCAAAAGGTAGTAAAATTAACGTTGAAAAAAGAGGGTGCTATCGATAACACCACTTTTCAAAACAAGGGTTGATTTTGGTGTTTTTGACCCAAAAATATGGATTTTTAGGGCTAGAGTTCTCATTTTGGGGTCACAATTATTGTCAAGTTGTAAACTATGTTTAGACACTATGGTGTTGGAAAAGGTCACACATATGATTAAAAATGTGTCTTTTGAGATCATGCTTTTATTGATCCTCCCCCTCTCCTAATATCTCTCCCAACAAGGGTTGTGTCTTTATCCTTAGAGATGCTATTACCTCTCATGTTGCCATCTTATAGCTTGCATGTATCCTTTGGGGAGATCAATGTCAATTTGATGAGGTAAAAATCCCAATCCTCTTCACATGATGCATTTGTTGATAAAGTTGACACAAATTTGGATTTGATGAGTTGTGATGAAGACCTCATCCCCTATTCAAAGACCTATAAAGATAGGTCATCTGGTATACACATCCATGAGTTTGAGAATGTAACAACCATTCTGTTACGTCATAAAATTAATTGAGAAACAATAAGATATATATATATATATATATATATATATATATATATGAACATCAATAAAACAAGTGAAACACAATATTAACATACTTCAGTAATACACAATCTATTTCATTCATCTCATTGCACAACTAGATTTAGATACAACTTCAAGGTATTAAAAATATGACATATCACATAACATCACATACAATGTCTACCCACCCAACCTATCTTGCAAGGTTAAGACCTCCAAGACACATAATCAACGCTCAAGTCTAGGATTCATCCGATTGATTTCGACCATTTAAGGTCTCAAGACTGGCGAATATTCTGAGGAATAAGGAAGTATATAATTCCCATAACTTTAATCTATTCCTAAGTTCAACCATAATTCTCAACATTCCTTACTACAAATTCCTCGAAAATAACACAAAAAATCTGGTATCCTAGTCATCACTTGATAACACAATATATACTATTACAATAATTATTCATCTTACTAATTTAAAGGTTAGGAAGAATTTTCAATAGTATCATGACAAAAACTTAACAGTAAAAACCAAAGATCCTTAAATAGACAATCTATCATTTATGACAGTTTCAATTTTACTTATGTTACCTGGAATAAGTGTGACAACCCTTCAAGATACAACCAAGTAGATAAATATCTGATCTACATAAAAAATTGAAAGAGGAAAAGAAAAGAAGAGAAAAACTCTCAACACATAGAGGAAACCGTAAGCTTACTATGTATTTTATGATACCGTGATGAATAAATTCTGCAAATGAGTGAAATCCTGTTTTGAGAATGAGTTAAAAATTTCTGTAAGAAGCCTGGAGTTTCTCTTCTGGGTGTCATAGTGCAGATACTTCCAGAGACAACTCCAGAAGTGTGTAGTTGGGCCCCTTAAAGGCCCAAGTTCAGAAGAAACAACCCTTAGTGCACAAAGACCACTCAAGGCGTCCAAAGGCCTTACCTTTTGGAAGAACGAAGCTCAAGAGAGACAATGCGAACTTACACAGGGGAGGTGCAAAGTGCGCACACAACAATTATAATCTAGAGCTCGGGAGAAAAAGCGTGTGCAGGGTTCAAGTGAAGAAATCAAGTGTTTGAGATCCCTTTGAAGGAATTAGAGGATGGGATCTGATCGCGAGGAGTCGAAATCCTCGCATCCGTCCAATCAGACAGGAGTAGCACACTGATTAAACTCTGACACCTTTGGGCTTCGTCACTTCAACATATTTGAGTTATTTATATTAAGTGAGTTCCGAAGCTTGAAGTTGCGAAGTGAAACTACAACATAGATCGGTGAGTGAATACTAGTCGTTGGATTCGCAAGAGTTCGACGATTCAACAAGTTTGAGTCCTAACTGTCTAAGAGATGAGAAACTTTGAAGCTCTGAAGTCCTAGTGTAAATATCAGTCGTATATATAGCGATCAATCGAGGACCATTAGATTTCCAAGCCTTTTCTCTTCGGAGGTTCGGTAATTAGATATTCTGGTGAAATTAGCATCATGATGTTAAAATTTAAGGAAATCCCAGAGTCCCAAAGTCTGGAGTAAATCCCGACCATCAGTTGATGGAAAGACGTGAGTCGTAGATCACTAAGTTATTCAAGATTTGAACACTCCGACTAGTTTAAGAGGTAGCTGCTAAGGATTAAGAAAACCCAAGTTCCATAGTCCCGGAGTGAAGGAAAACCATATATCTAGTGATAGATCAAGGACCGTTAGATCTCTGAGCCTTCATCCTTCAGAGGTTCAATAGTTCAACACTCCGGAGGAAATGAGTTGTTGGAAGGGTGAGGAACTCCTGGAGCTCCGAATTCTGGAATGGACAACAACCATTGATATAAGGAGGTGTGTAAGCCGTCAGATCTCTGAGCCCTTCGATAGTTCGATGATCTGGGTGAAACAATCTCGCGTGAGGAGAATCTCCACCAGCCGTTAGATTAAATTCATAAAAGTTTACTAGGAAAGTGGAAATATAGGGTTAACCTACAGCTGCCAGTCAACCTTTATTAAGACCGAATTCGACCGATAAAACTATTGGTGAAAAGGAGTGTTGAAGTTGAAAACCTCCGGAGCACCAGAGTCCCAAAGCTCCGAATAGCACCCTTTTGTCCAACGCTAGGTTCTAGCCCGTGGTCACATGCATGAATTGTCAAGGAAAAAGGGCTAACACACAACAGGTAAAAAAAAATCAAACTCCAGAAACTTTTAACAGGCTTCCCACAATCTCGGAAAAATTTGGATTCAAACTATAAATAAACATAGACATCCATACTACATATACTTCAGATTTATCAACAAATTCGACAGAGGAAAACATGATATAAATTCGTATTTGACAAAATTCAACATAGGTCCATACTATAACGAAATTGAATTGACATAAGCATTAACAAGAAAATGATACAAAGTTTCAGATCTAGAATGAAGTTCGACATATATCCCATCATATGAATTGATTTGGATTTACCTGAAATTAAACATAGAAACTCGTGATATAATTTCAGAACTAACTCTTTGGTTTACCAACGAGCAATGCACTATTAAATTTCTAAAATAATCTCAACTAAAAACTCTGATCATTCAAACTTTAAATATAGATAAAATACAAATTTTACAACATATTCCATTCATAATATAAATTTGAATTTCACAATGAGGATCAATCCACCCCAATTTAGATAGCAGAAAACGTCTGGAATTACAACGAAAATTTAAATATAAAAAATGTAAATATTATTCGCGGCAACATTGTAATTTAAAAATATAAACTCTGAGCTAATATTCCTTGAAAACAATTGTAAAAATTTGGCATTCATACTTTTTGATGATTCTACAGTGACCCTATTAGTCTAACATACTACTACACTAGTGATACAAATAAATTCAAAATATAAAAATACCGAGACCAATGAAAACTGTGTAATGAAGATGCCCTTCGAGTCTTTCGCCCCTTCCTTTATTTTGCTTGCTAATCACAGAGACTTTACCGATACCTCCCAGCCAATGCTAGGGGTACTCTTCTTCCCACTTAGCCCCCCAAGCTACAAAGGGGCCACACACAAGAAACCAACAAAAATAGCTCCAAGACTTGCCCTCACTAGCAAGATCTTCCACTCTTTTTACAAGCTTGGTATCCCAACTCTCACAAGTAAAACACAGTCCAATAAACATTTGGCAGCATAACAATGCTCAGAAAAACCGATCCCTTTCCCTTCTACCTTATTTGTTTTTATAGAAATTTCTTCCCTGACAAATGTCCTCATGCACAGATAATTGACTTTTTAGTTAATTTTAATTTGGATTATTCACTGACACACTTGTCATATTCTCCCCAAGTTACACCGGTATTTACCAATTTTATTTTATTTAAAAAGGTCAAATTCCCTCACATTTCTCAATGTGTTCCTATTTTCACTCCTTTTGTTCCCCGGATGCTCATTTAAGAAATGTCTCCTAACTAGATATTAGTTGGAGTTGGATTAGGAGTCTTATTCTAGCTAGACTAGTGTAGTTTGACTCTAGATTCTATTCTATGTACACCCAACCTCTCAATTTATTATTTATTTCTATTTAAAAATTCTTTTTTATTAAATTCATGCACTCATGTGCATTTCATCCAATCTTTATATTTTTACCACCTTTTTCCTAGTATAATATTTATCCCAATTTTAATATTTTAAATAGTTCCCAACTCAAACTTAGACTTAGGCCAATTCTTAGACTTTTCAATTAATAATCTATTGTTTAATTAATTAGTTAATCCAACAAGGTCTAATTATTTCAATGTTTTCTAGGCCACCTAAATTTATTGACTTCAAGTTTTAAATTACGCGCCTTGTCCTTCAAGACACAACTACGTTCTCCAAGGGTGCCACTCACCTTAGACTTGTTTTGGAAGTTGTTCAACCCTTGGAGTCAAATCTTCACTTGGTCGACCATGTGAGAGACTAAGGGCTTCTAAGGAATAAGGACTCTGCCTTATTGCGCACTCCTTATAAATATTCGTGAGTGGCTGTATCACTTCACCCTCACGGAATTGTGGACCTTTCAAACTAGGTAATCGTTAACCTACCTTTCAGACCACAGTGGGGGTGATAGTAGGTTGTGATAGGGACGTTGTCACACCTCTCCCTCAAATGTCTGGTTTTTGTGCATGGCCCCTCTACTCCTTATGTGAGTCGGATTAGCAAGGATCGTCAAGCTTGCATCCACTGACAAAAACACTTTCAATAATTCCATATACATAAATCATACTATAATCAATAATACAACACATGTGCGTAAAATAAAATAATTCAATAAATACAATCTACTCCGTGATTCAATCTAGAGTCCAAGGGAATCCATCGATGCCATTAGCATGCTTTACCTGTCTTGTGTCCGACACACTCAGGACGACTCGTCAAAAGCATCTGTCGATATCTATACATAAATATAATCAATAAGCCATAACACTTCAACATCATCATATATAATTCATAATCTAAATTAAATCACAAAGTACCATACTTAGATCACTTGAAAGCAAGTGTCCTTAAAGAATAAGTCAATAATATTGTGTTCGGTAGAGAGGGATGTTACATACACCCCCTCTTGTTTTAAACTTCATCCCGAAGTTTGTACAATATATATAAAAGCAAGTAATAAATGTATCTGACATAGATCTATATGTCTAATCTATCAAACAATTAAGGAAACTGTTGACACATCTCAAATGCATCCTCTCAGGTAGCCGAGTGTGGACTATAATTGTCCCACTGGACCTTGACCTGATCGACTGTTCGATGCCGTAGCTTTAAAATGTGATGGTACATAATGTGGATTGACTCCACCATGAGAGCACCCTCATCCAACACCTGCAAGGAACTCATGTTAATAACATGTGAAGGATCAATAATATAATGTCTCAAAACAAATACATAAAATACGTCGTGCATAAGCCTCAAATAATCAGGAAAGGCTAGTCAATAAGCCATGATTCCTTTATTTTCCACAACTTAGAAGGGTCCCACAAACCTAGGAGAGAGTTTAGCACCCTTTCCGAACTTTATTGAACCCTTATGTAGTTTTACCCGCAACAAGACATTACTTCCAACTTCGTAACCACGGTCATTGCGACGCGGATCAACATAACTGTTATGTCGATACCACTCTTCTTTAATCCTATGTCTTATCGATTGTATCTATTCTTCCATTTCTTGTATCACTTATGGTCCTACCAGAACCCCATCCTCAAGTCGATCCCAACTCAATAGTGTCCGACATGGCCGCCCGTAAAGAAACTCAAACAGGGCCATCTTAATTGTACTTTGATAGATGTTATTGTATGCAAACTCTACTAGTGGAAATAATTCTTCCCAATGTTTATGTTGGTCCATTACGTACATACGTAGCATAAACTTCGAAATATGGTTTTTTCTTTCTGTTTTCCTGTCTATATCTGGGTGATAAGATGTGCTAAATTTTAGTTTTGTTCCCAAAGCCTCTTGAAAATTGGTCCAAAACCGTCCTGTAAACATCGATCCTCGCTCGGATATGATCCTTCTTAGTACTCCATAAAATCAAACAATCTCCCTGAAAAACACTCTAGCTATGTCTGGCACTTGATACATTATACACACAAGAATAAAGTGTGCACTCTTCATCAGAGTGTCAACTACCAAAAAAATTGAATCATGTCTCCTTGACATTAATGGAAATCCAACGATAAATTCCATTGAAATGATCTCCCATTTCGATTCTGGAATAACATGTGGCTGTAACAATCCTGCAGGATGTCTATGTTCAGCCTTCACTTGCTGACATTCTAGACATCTAGCCACATAACTGACTATGTCTGCCTGCATTCCCCTCCACAAGAATAAAGGCTTAAGGTCTGCCTTCATCTTCGTGACTCCTAGATGAGCCATGTATACTGCTTGATGAGATTCACGTAATATCAAACCCCTTAATTCGTCGTTAGGCAGTACATAAATTCTTCCGTTAAATCTCAACAATCCATTGTTGTCTAGTGGATAACCTTCATACTTTGGTACCATCATGGTATCTCATCCAATATTATTCTTATCTTCTTTATACCAGTCATCATCGAAATGTACAGTTAGAATATTTTCTCGAAGATTCATCTTAAGAGGAAATATCGAAAATATGCGTGGTCTCCAACTCAACGCATCTGCCACTTGATTCACAATTCATTTAATATAAGTAATTTCAAAATCGTACTCGCTAAGTAATTCTGACTAACGCCTTTGTCACGCGTTCAAGTCACTCTGCGTAAAAATATGCTTCAATCCACAATGGTCTTTAATTTGAATTTCCGTCCAATCAGATAATGTCTCCAAACTCTCAATGCATATACAATTGCCAATAATTCCAGGTCTTGTGTTGCATAGTTCTCTTCATGCTTTCTCAATTTCCTCGAAATGTAAGTGATCACTCAACCGTCTTACATCAAAACTCTGCCTAAACCTTTCTTGGATGCATCTGTGCATACCAAGATTTCCTTGTCCATGTCAGGGTATTTTAGTATCGACGTTTTTGTCAACAACTCCTTGAGATTTTGAAATGCTTCCCCACATTTCTTAGTCCATAGAAACTTCTTGTTATTCTTCTGCAAGTCCGTGATCAGATTTGATATCTTCAAAAATCCTTCGACTAGTCGTTGGCAATATCCTGCTAAACCTATAAAACTACGTATTTCTTGTACATTTGTCGGTGTTGGCCATTCCATAATAGCCTCCACTTTCACTGGATCCACAACGATATGTTCACTAGATATGATATGTCCCAAGTAATGAATCCTCGATTGGTAAAAATAACATTTCGATAGTTTCCCATACAATTTGTTTTCTCATAGACACTATAGGACCAATCTTAAATGTTCGTCATGCTCTTCTTTCATCTGAGAATAAATCAGTATGTCATTAATAAAAACTTGAACAAAATTTTCCAAGTATTCACGAAACACCCCATTCATCAAACTCATGAATACCCCCAGGGTGTTTGTCAATCCAAACGGTAAAACTGTAAACTCATAGTGTCCAAATCTCGTCTTAAAAGCAGTTTTAGGGACATCTTCCTCTTTAATCCATAAATGGTGATATTTTGATCTCAAGTCAATCTTCAAAAACATCGTCGCTCCTTTCATATGATCAAATAAATCGTCAATTCTTGGCAAATGATACTGGTTCTTGATCGTAGCTTTGTTCAATTGACGATAGCCAATGCAAAGCCTCCATGATCCATCCTTATTTCTAACAAAGATCACATGCACACCCCATGAAGATATGCTTGGACGTATCAATCCCAAATCCAACAACTCCTTCAATTACATTTTCAACTCCTGCAATTCAGGCATTAACATCTGGTAAGGTGTTCTCGCTATCGATTCAGTTCCAAGTTTCAAGTCTATTGTAAACTCCAACTCTCTTTCAGGCGGTAAACCTGGTAACTCTTCTAGAAACACGTCTGCAAACACTTTCACCACAGGAAGTTTTTCTAGTCCTTCTACCTCACCCTTTTCATTTAACGCTAAGATTTCATATAACTTGCAAACCTTGCGCATACTCTTATGGAATTGTAGGGAATAAATAAACATCAAGGACACTCCCTGGTTTCTTCCTACAATCACTCTACTTTGTCCCAAATCATTTGTCAAACCTAACCATTTCGTCTTACAGTTAAGTATTGCATCATGCGATTCCAACCAATCCATACCAATCACTATGTCATAAGATCCCAAGATTGTGACATAAAGATCCACCTTCATTACAAAGTATCCTAAGTTAATGCTACAATATGTAACCTTTCCTCCAACCTTCTGTTTGGCACCCGATGCCATTTCTAAGTATCTGAACTCATCCTGTTCGAATGCCTTTACCTTAATTCTCTTCAGCACTGCACTAGAGATAAAGCTCTCTGTAGCACCTGGATCTATCCATATACTGTAATTTTGGTCTGTGATTGTACCTGGCGTCTCTAGAACAGTGGATTGGTGCTCATCCTGGTGGTTTTTCACCGCTACATATATCCTATGGGCCTTGCCCAAATCTCCAACTATAGTGGATCCTGATGATTCGACCGCTCTAGCCTTCTCAATCAGACAATCTTGCTGGTAATGTGGCTCACCACATGTCCAACATCCAGTCTTCGGTCCAGTGTTCCTGGTCCCCGAAGTAGAAGTTGTTATTATAACAACCTGTGATCCCGATCTGTTCTTCTGAACATGCCTAAACTGTTGCTGCTATAGACAACACTACTACTGTTGTTGTGGTCCTCTGTAAGGAGTCCTATGTTGAGGATTTTGTCATCGTGGTGTCATGAACATAGGTCCTCAAGGCATATCTTGATGCCTTGAAGCCTGTCTGGTGTCTGATGCTGCTGTGCTCCCGATGTCGCTTGTACATTATGACTAGAAGGAGTCTTTCCCTGACCCCCGATGTTCATCTCTTCCTCAGCTATGAGGGCCTTCTAAACTGCATCTTTCAATGATTGAGTCATTAAGATCCGTACCTTTGCACTAATGTTGAAGTTAAGGCCAAACACAAAATTGTTGACCTTTAACTTCTCCATGTTCAGATGTGGATCATACCTAAGTAACTCCATGAATTTGGCCTCATACTATGGCACCGTATGAATACCCTATAATAAGGCGTTGAACTCATTAAGCTAATGCTCAATGAATTCCCCAAACAAGTACCTCTCCCAGAACCATTCATTGAACAAATCCCATAACACATCTTCAAATACCATGTTTAGTTGAGGTAAGAGAGACTTCCACCATAGAAGAGCACTCCCCTTCACCTCAAATACCACCATGCATACTTTCATGTTGGAGCTGTAATAACAAAGTGCGAAGCACATCACCATATTCTCCAACCATGCCTCGCCGGATAAGTCATCTGTGGCACCCATGAACTTGAGAAACTTTACCTTCTCGAGCTCTCTATGTATACTACCACTACCAGATGGAGCGCTCTATGAACCCGCATTGGGTACAGATGCTCTGCCCTCATCTCGATCTGGGAGGTTAATCAATGCCTCATACATCCTCTTGAAGGATCTCATCAAACCTACCACATCTCCCAAAAATATTTGTTCTGGCTCAGTATTCTGCTCATCTACCTGAGAGTTAGACCCTTCTAGTGTGGGTACTATCGGAAGTCTCACACCTCTTCCTCCAGCACCACATCGTCTACTTCTCCTGCGTCCTTTAACCATGATTACCTACAAGAAAAATTTCAGATCTTTATTAGCAATCTAATTCAATCATTTAGTTTAGCATAATGGATGACATAACGGTCCAATATCGCAGGGTTGAACCCGCTCTAATATCATATGTAAAATCCCTTATGTTACATCATAAAAGTAATTGAGAAACAATAAGATATATATATATATATATTTGTTTTTGAACATCAATAGAACAAGTGAAACACGATATTAACATACTTCAGTAATACACAATCTATTTCATTCATCTCATTGCACAACTAGATTTAGATACAACTTCAAGGTATTAAGGATCTTCCATATCACATAACATCACATACAATGTCTACCCACCCAACCTATCCTGCAAGGTTAGGACCTACAAGACACATAATCAATGCTCAAGTCTAGGATTTATTTGATTGATTTTGACCATATAAGGTCTCAAAACTGGCGACTGTTATGAGGAAAAATGAAGTATCTAATTCCCATAACTTTAATCTATTCCGAAGTTCAACCATAATTCTCATCATTCTTTACTACAAATTCATGGAAAATAACACAAAAAATATGGTATCTTGGTCATCACTTCATAACACAATATACACTATTACAATAATTATTCATCTTACTAATTTAAAGGTTAGGAAGAATTTTCAATAGTATCATGACATAAACTTAACAGTAAAAACCAGAGATCATTAAATAGACAATCTATCATTTATGATAGTTTCAATTTTACTTATATTACCTAAAATAAGCGTGGCAACCCTTCAGGATACAACCAAGCAGATAAATATCTGATCTACATAACAATTTGAAAGAGGGAAAAAAAGAAGAGAAAATTTCTCAACACATAGAGGAAATTGTAAGTTTACTCTGTATTTTATGAACTAACTGACACTATGATGAATAAATTCTGCAATCGAGTGAAGGCATGTTCTGAGAATGAGTTAAAAAGTTCTGTAAGAAACCTAAAGTTTCTCTTCTGGGTGTCACAGTGAAAACACTTCCAGATCCAACTCCAGAAGTGTGTAGTCAGGCCCTTTGAAGGCCCAAGTTCAGAAGAAACAATGCCCAATGCACATAGACCACTCAAGGCGGGTGAAGGCCTTACTTTTCAAAAGAACGAAGCTTAGGAGAGACAGTGCAAACTTACACAGGGGAGGCACAAAGCGCACACACAACAATTAGAATCCGGAGCTCAGGAGAAAATGTGTGTGCATGGTTCAAGTGAGGAAATCAAGAGTTTGAAATCCATTTGAAGGAATTAGAGGACGAGATCTGATCGTGAGGAGTCAAAATCCCCACAACTGTCCGATTAGAAAGGAGTAGCACACTCGTTAAGCCTTGACACCTTTGGGCATCGTCACTTCAGAAGATTTGAGTTATTTATATTAAGTGAGCCCCGAAGTTCGAAGTCACGAAGTGAAACTACACCGTAGATCGATGAATGAATACTAGACATTGGATTCACAAGAGTTTGACTATTCAACAAGTTTAAGTCCTAACTGTCTAAGAGCTGAGAAAATCCAAAGCTCTGAAGTCCCAAAGTAAATATCATTTGTAGATCTAGCGATCAATCGAGGACTGTTATATTTCTGAGCCTTCGCTCTTCGGAGGTTTCAGTGCTAAGTGCTCTGTTAAGGTATTGTAATCACAAATATGTGTCCCAGCTAGGTTGCATACATTTGAGTCCTGCAACCCCCCCTACCTCTACCTCGGGTGAGACTTCATATGCTTCGCAGGTGTTGCCGAAAGGGCTGGTAGTTAGGGTTTTTTTGGTGCGCTGCTGAAGCGTTGAACCCTGGGTCTGCCCATGTGCCAACAAATGGTTCTGTTTCCGAGACCTGAAACTATGATTGTTGGGAACTGAAGAAAAGAGAAAGTTTTGTGCATAGATCTGCTGCTTTAGTGTGCAATATTCTACTTGACTTGTGAAGCTCTGTGCTAAGAAGAGAAGTCCGAACTAAAGAAAAGAGGTAAGATATTGAAGCTTTGTGCTCTGAGAAAGGTAATATAAGTGAAATTTTTTATTTCGAAAGAATGCATCTAGGTATGTTTAATAGATTTGGTCCTAGTCTGAAAACTAGGGTACAACTAGAAGAAAGAATATTTGTTATGAATAGATCTGATAGAAATAATGAAAGCTATTTTATTCCTATGCATAGAAATAATGTTTGAACTAACAAATGGATGCAGGACCCTAGAAATAATTTTTTGCAGGTTAGTTACTGTGATTCCAGTGCGTAGTATAGGAAAGGTTGGGGATCGTTCAAGAGAAAGAGAGGATTGACTCTTTGTTATAGTTGTAGGAGACCGAGACATCTTTCTAAGGAATGCCCTCGTAGAGTTCCTAGTTGTATTTTTTGTAAAGCTATGGACCATGAAGTTTTGGATTGCCCTAGAATGATTGCTAAAGTTGAAAAGATGAATATGAGACAAGAAAACCATGAGACAGACCAAGAAACTAAAGATATGATAGAACCCCAGAAAGAATCGAAGACTGTATTACAGATGAAAGAAACCTTGAACGATACAAAGATATCAACTTATCAAAGATCTTAAAAGAGAAAGAGCGCATCGAAACAAGAATAGGAGACTTCGACATAGACTGTTTCCTGGACAAGGAAACACAGGTGAATATCATGACAGAAAGAACTTGGGAAATTTTGGGAAAACCCGCTATGGTTCCTTCACTGGGAGGAATAGGATTGTTTAAAGGGAAGATGATAACCCTATGTGTAAGGCTTACCCAGACATCTTTGAGTTCTCATGGAACTTCGACAGAAGAAGAATTTGAGATCGTTAAGTTTGTTGAGAACAACACCCCATTTGATATTTTGCTAAGAAAAACCTGGATTGAGAAAAATGAGACACAAAGGAAACAAGAAGAGGAGGATCCAGAACAGAAAAAACAAGAACTAAGAGATTTCATGGCTAGGATATCTAAGCTACTAAGGACCAGTCGAAGCTACTAAGGACCAGAGATTTGGACGTCGAAATTGAAAGAACACATGAAGACTGGAAACACCTGTTTGTACAAGAGAGTAGAGAACCTACCTCAGAAAGAGAAGAAGTATTACCCTCGAACCCTATGAAAGACACTCCACAGTGAGAAGTTACTATGCCAAGAGGAGATAAGAATGATAATGGAAAGAGGAACCCAGTGACTTAGACTTCAGGAAAGAAGACCAGAAATCTCAGCAAGAAGAAAGAAAAGTTAGAAAAGTTACAGGAAGTTCCAGGGAGGACTTCACAGAAGGAAGGTTTGTAGAAATGGAACTTCGTCAGGATATCAGAACAACAAATATTGGCACTTCGCCATGACGAAGCTATATGACCGTTGGAGGCCTCCCAACCGTTAGCCCGACGCTCCATAAACAAATAGAAACATAGTTATTGTCGTAACATTCACCATTGGACCATTGGGACCACACCGTAACGGATGGAATTGTATTGATTGAGGCATTCCTTCCCATTGGAAGAGTCTATTACAACGTTGTCTATTTATCCCGTCGAGCATTGCACAAGGAACAATTTTGCCAATTGTGATTATCCGAGCCCACAGAGAACTAGTTGCTTTTGCATAGTGATTATTGAGACCTCGCCATCCATTCTGTTACATTGAATGTTTGTTCACTGACCCGAGATATCATATCTCGAGTGTGCATGTCGAACGAAATTAGCGCAGTAGAAAAATCCGTCGAAGAGATCCTAATAAACCTCATGGTCGAGAAGGTGATGTCCGTAGGCATCCAAGCCTCATCGATGAGAGGAGTGCAAGCATCCCCATTGACTGCTCGTGGATTTGGACCATCCCGAGCTACGACAGAGAAATGAACCAAGCATTGTGATGACTTAGTGAATGCGAAGCTCATCCCATCTATCCTTCCCGACTACATCCGTCCTCTGGCTAACATAGTGAGTCATGACAGCATCCCGAGGGACTTTGAATACACAGTGATCACTGCGTACCTCCCGAAGGGAATACGCGTAGTTAGACCATAGTTGGAGAGGATTCTGATGTTGAAGATCAAAAACTATAATTTAGGAGACCGCAAGAACTGTGGCATGCTCGCACCATACAAGTATTTGACCAAGACAAAGGGGAAGAAGTTGAAGATCATCCCCCAGTCGTGGACCATGGACATTGTGAGGTCCACCATCCTGAATGTAATGAAGATACCCCACTTTGGAAGGCACCATGAGATTAATGCGTGCGTTAAACTCTTGTTGTCGTGCTTCCATGGAGGTTACCTATGGTTGGACAAGCATATCACAGTCAATCCGGCGCTGATCCATTAGATCACCGAATTAAGCATACAAGGATCAGACCCACAAGACTTTTATCCAGGGAAGGCTGCAGATCGCGCCCTGGCGTAGAGAATCAAAGATACCTATGGCGATGTGGAGAAGGGGAAGCGAGGCTACAAGGTACACTCCATCAAGAATGGTGCAGTGCGCCTACCCTGCTAGTTGATCGCTGGTAAGCTAGTAAGGAAGAACAAACCCATGTAGGTAATGGGGTTCGTTGTTGACCTCGCGGGCAAATGCATTGAAGGGCTACAAATGAACTGGGCGAACTACCTCGTCAACCAGTTAGAGCAAGACTACCGCGAAGCTCAGGATCAGGGCTATGAGTTCCATTTTAGTTGGTTACTGATCCTCATCGCCTTCATTGCTTGGGAGATGCCGGAAGGTGTGACCGTCCCTCAAATTGAGCCATCCAAACCCATAGCTGCGAAGTTCACTACGCTCTGGTATTCAAGCGACATGGCTAAACAATGGCAGTCAAACGCGGTGTTCCACACCTATTACCTATAGTTGAAGAGGGCTATTGAGTCTTTCCCTCGTATGACGCCGAACACCCTGGACAGGTTCGG
The DNA here is from genome assembly GCA_000966675.3 of Picea glauca. Taxonomy (NCBI): domain Eukaryota; kingdom Viridiplantae; phylum Streptophyta; class Pinopsida; order Pinales; family Pinaceae; genus Picea; species Picea glauca. Next base: position 101,581 of record JZKD02S1674144.1, on the reverse strand, counting down.
GCCAATTATGAAGTTCCGCGTAGATAGACATTTTATTTATATCACTACGTGTGGAGATGAACATAAAGAAGAGCTTCAATCCTACTACAAGCTCGCAGAGGAGGACCTGGAAGAAATAACTAAGGAATGGCTTGCAGAGCTCCTTATACCATTTGACCAGGTATAACTATCCGACCCTGACCTCATTGGAAGTCCTGTGGTCACTCACGAAGAGTACGATGCACCTAACAGTAGCATGACGAAAAAGAAGGAAGATGTACAGGAAATAAACAACGCATCAGAAGACACTGCTTTAGATTCACCTAAAGGGGGAGGAGCTGACAAAGTGGACAAATAAGAGGATGAAGGGGAAGAAGACAAGAAGAAGCAGGGCGAAGTAACACCACCTAGGAACCCCCTTGAAGAGGCAGAGACATCCAAGAAAAGAAAGGTTTCCCCAACAAAACCTACATCACAGAAGAAGTCAAAAGATAGTAAGCCCAAGCTACAAAATGTGCTCATGGTGGATGACATCGACCTCATCATCGCCACCGTATTAGATACATCATAAGATATTTTACAACACAATGAAGCAAAACAAGAATCCATGTATGATCGTATTGAAGCAAAGCTTAAAGGAATACAACAGACTCTCCATTCAATCCGCGCAGTGCCTACTGCGCCGTTGTCAGCATGGAACATAGAAGTAGGAGATGAGCCTGCCTAGCTACGTAGGATAGCAGATGCAACGGAGGATCGCCTTCATCGTGTCCAGGAGGAAAAGGAGCAGGCCACAGAGTCCCTGAAGCAAGCAAAAGAGGAATCCATAGAACAATGTCGAGTTGCGCAACAAGAAAAAGACGACCTCCAAACGAAGTTTGCAGAGGATAGAGCACAGATCTAGAGGGATAAAGAAAAGATGCTCACATAGAAGATTGGAGTTAAAGAAGCAGTCACTAGATCACTTCACTCTTTGACGGGCTTAGAGTAGATGGAAGAAGACCCAGTGGAGAATCAAGTGGGAAGGCTTGCTGAAGCCATTCAACAACTCCAACAAAGAATAACAGAATTGGAATTACAGACAATGCCAAGCACTCTGTAGGAAGTGCGAGATCTAAGAGAAGAAAATGCGAGGAGCGCAATTGAGAGAATCAAGGCATTATCCTTAGAATGCAAATAGCTCAGTAGTCGAAGTGTGCAGACCTACGAGCGCCTTGTAGAGGACCCTGAGCTCAGGACAGTGGAGTCACAACTCCAGGAGGAAAAACAACAAGCAACAATAGTGCAAGCACAGTTGAAGCTACTATCACCGGTCGAGAGGATGAAAAGAGCCCAGGAACAATGCATGGTTTATCAACAAGCCCATGCCATTCAGAACAAGGTCATGGAAGTAACCCAAAGACTCCAGCCAGTGCAGGATGAATCCTGCACACTTTTTGAGGAGATTGAAGGACAAGGTGTACAACTAGAACAAGTAGTCACCTCAGTTGAACAACGATTGGAAGGACCTGTCATCGAGAAGGTCATTCAGGAGTTCACCGAGAAGGAGGCTCTAGCGAAGCAAAAGGTCGAAGCAGCTCGATCCAAGCTCGAGTCATTTGAGACAAAGTTACCCAGACCAGAGTGACTCAGGATGAGTCATAGGTGAGTGTTGGGGGCTTGTTGGCCCTTGACCAAGTTTTGGAGAACTTGGGTCACGTTTGACCAATTTTGGGACTTTGATAGGCTGGTCGAAGACAGAGCACCAGGCAAAGCGGAGATCGCGGGATCTCGCCCCCTATTTGCGGGCTTTTTGGGTGTAGGTTTATGTAATGGGTATGGGATGTTGGACCATGGTTTTACCCATGTTTAGGCCCTTTTGTAATGTATAAATATAAATCTAGGAAATGTAAGTGGGAGAGACCTAGTGAATGTTTGTGGCTTAGTGCGCAGCTAGAGGCTTTGTGCATGTTGTGTGTTAAGAAAATGCATAGCTAAGTGCAAGAGATTGTAAGAAGCTGGTGTGAAGATTGTGTAAGAAGGCTTTATGTTGTGACCTAACTTGGGGAAGGAGGATCCGGCGAGGTGCACGTAGATCTCATGTCCTATGCAGAGTGGGTTCTTGTGGATCTGTGCATGTAAGAAGATTGACAGAAGATAATAAATAAGAAGAAGAGTTGGTGGACATAGCCCCGTGCTGGGGGCGAACCACACATATCCTGTGTTGTGGTTGCTTTGTGCATTATAGTTGTTATGTTATTGATGTGATGTATGCTTAGTGCAATGATATATGTTATGTGCATCTGATATAATAGCTTAGTTCTTAGTAATGTGAATGAAGGCTAGATCTGATCTGTTTCTATATGCTAAGTGCTTGGATGTATTAGATCTTGTTGAATACTGCATTGTTCTATAATTAGGGTTTGAATATGTAAAGTGAATAAGGGTTAATTGCTAAGGAAGATTAACTGCTAAGTGCTCTGTTAAGGTATTGTAATCACAGATATGTGTCCCAGCTAGGTTGCAGACATCTGAGTCCTGCAACCCCCCTTGCCTCTACCTCGGGTGAGACTTCATATGCTTCACAGGTGTTGCTGAAAGGGCCGGTAGTTAGGGTTTTTTGGTGTGCTGCTGAAGCGTTGAACCCTGGGTCTGCCCCTGTGCCAACACCGCTTTTTAATTGCACTTTTTTACTTAGTCTTTGATTTGTGAGGATAACAAGTCATTTTATTTTATTCATTA
>JZKD02S1674144.1:9200-20912 GCA_000966675.3 Picea glauca | reverse complement strand
TTTAGTGTTAAAAACCTTCATATTGGAAACTAATAGTTGTCAAATGTTGGCACAAGGAAGACAACCACGGCTCATTTGAATGGGAAAAAGTCAATAGAATATGAAAAATGTGCTAAGAACCGTGCAGCATCTCCAACAGAAACTACAAGAGTTTATGCCCTACCAAAAGCAACCTTTGATATCTGTCAAGATTCTCGATCAAAGAATCATTGAATTCAATCAATTATGCCTCTTTTTCTGTTCCATTCTTCCTAAAGCATCATTCAATTCAAATCAATTGTGCCTCCTTTTCTGTTCCATTCTTCATAAATCATCTTCTATGAGTGCATGTAAAGTAAAACATGAATGGTGATAGAGGAGACTGTTTTGGCCAGTTCTTAGGCCTTTGATGACCTGATGTATGTTTTTCTATTATCAATGTAATATAAGATGAATCTTCTTCAAAAAATATGTAAAAGGAAAAAGGATCATAGAGGCACGCCACACACGAGATGTGTATCTGCACTAAAGAAGCATGATGCTCTAGGATTATTATGGGCCAATAATGCCAAGAATAATTGGTTCTTCAAGTATCTCGTACCTGGGGTGTCTGCATTTCCCAAAGTGTCTGCCGATTTAATGTCCTCGTCACAAAACTGTCATTACTTGCCTGTGTAACAAAAAAATATGATTAAAGATGTAATCAACCAGGAAAAGAAATATATATAGAGAGAGAACAAAAATAAGAAATTGTAGAAATCAATAAAAATCAGAATCCCTCGGCGCTTAATTTCCAAACCTAAGATTAATTATGACCTGGAAACAATTATGTTTAACAAGCTTTAATTCCAGTTTTAAAATACATATATGGCAGGAAGAATGTGGCTTTGAATTGACATATTCACATCAATAGTAGCCACTCAACAAGCAATATTGTTCAAATCTGTAATATAAAAAATGAAATTTTAACTGCACACACATGAGTAGACATCTATGGCTACCAATCAACTTCATGGCGGTTCTTATTTACAATCGTATCACTATTATGGAGATACTGAGATAACATTAATTATCGACACATCGTTCTGCTGCTTTTCACATATCAGTTCTCTACATCAGGTGAAATACACGTCACAATAGAATGATGGTTTTAGCATTATTGTGCATCTCAATCAATGATAGGGAGTGCTATCATCAAGCCAACGCATTGTTTGTGTAATGTATAATTTCACATTAATGGGCAAAGTTATATGGCCAGCTCCAAAACCTACTACTGCAAACCACACTTCAAAGGTCAACGCCGTGACTTCGTCACTGCATCCGAAAGATGCCATATGACCACAGGGTCAATGCGACTGAGAATATGCCTTGGCAGGACTCCAACCTAGCTAGAACTTTGCATTAGTTCAGGGCCAAAATTCTATCCACATCTGTGACCATCTCTATATTAAACTTGTGGTTGAACAAAATTATTTTTGTTAGTTCATGGCCTAAATTCTAATATATTTAAAGTATCGGTGAAGATCATCCCGCTGCTATACACAATTGATAATTGCAGAGGAAGGAAAAGCGTCACTTCTCCAGAATGCCTTTGAATCTAAGTCTAGTGACTCTTTCAGTAAACGCTGCTATACACAATTGATAATTGCATATGAAGGAAAAGCGTCATTTCTCCAGAATGCCTTTGAATCTAAGTCGAGTGACACTTTCAATAAAATATTATGCCTTTGAATCTAAGTCGAGTTGACTCTTTTAATAAACGCTGCTATACACAATTGATAATTGCATATGAAGGAAAAGCGTCACTTCTCCAGAATGCCTTTGAATCTAAGTCGAGTGACACTTTCAATAAAATATTGTGCAGTAATATTTCAAGCCACCGTATCTTCAAAGTAGTATCTTTAAGCAACCAATGCATACTCATTCATTTAAGATATTTCTACGGATTTTAACGTGTAACATTTCAAAAATAAACATATGTTTTTAACTATTAAACTCAAACTCAATTTTCAAAAATAAACATATGTTTTTAACCATTAAACTCAAACTCAATTAGTATTTATGAATTAAAAAACAATCTATCCATATTTCTTTATTTTTTTATACTTTCATATATATATATATATAATTGTTCACTTTTTATTTTTATTTTTCATAGTTTCACTCTCATTTATTATTATTAATATGTTTTATATAAATATAAGCACAAATTTATTTCTTAAAACATTGAATATTGATCTTCAATTCATTCTTAAAATATTTAAGAATATTTTTTATTTTATTAAAAATTTGGATAGTTAAAATATTTTTTTAATTCAAATTCTAAAACAAAATAATCATAAAACCTTTAATATGAATTTTATATAAATTTATTTTCAAGTTCCTCACCATTTCCTAGTATAATGTTCTTATTATGATCCATGAAAACTGTTTGTCCAAATTAATTTTCCTACATTAAATTTAAATATATTATATAAAATATGTGAAAATGCCATTTCCTAGTATAATGTTTTTACTATGATCCATGAAGAATGTTTGTCCAAATTATTTTTTTACATTAAATTTAAATATATTATATAAAATATGTGAAAATGCAAATATATTATATAAAATACGTGAAAATGCATTTGTAATATTAAATGAATTTCTTATTTAAAAAAATTAATACTATTCAACTTTTTATGAATTGAAATTATAAATTTATATGAAATTAAATTTGATATTATAATTTTTTTTAAGATAACAAAAATATCAAATTATTATGAATTGAATTTTGTGAATTTTTATGAATTGAAATTATAAATTTATATGAAATTAAATTTGATATTAAAAAAAATTTAAGATAATAAAAATATCTAATTATTATGAATTGAATTTTGTGTTTGACTAAGTAAAAATGAACATCAACTTGTCTTGTATTTCCCTGATATGTCACCCCTTGCCTTTCATTTTCTGTTGGTTTGCTCCATCTTTCTCTCTGTCGTGGCAAGTTTTAAGCCGATGGCACAAAACCTTGACCTGTCCTGAGCTGACGAGGACGCCCTTTGGGCCAAGGATGGCCTTTTCCTAGCCGACGAGGCTTATTAGCTCTTAACAGACTGTCATTGGTTCCAACTGAAGCTCCTCTGAACAGACTGTCATTGGTTCCAACTGAAGCTCCCTCCTCGCCCCCCCTCCCTTAATGCGACTGACAACGCATTTACTTCTGGACAACCTACCCTACCAGTCATGCGACAGGTGCCTTCTTTCCATCCTATGGCTCCTCCTTCAACTACTAGATCTCAGCCATCTGGCAAGAGTCATGTGCCTAGCACGAGGCCTCCTCGACTACGTGCCCTTAGCGATTGCATCGAGGGGATTAATGCCAATCTGCCTCCTAATCTAGTACGCAAAGCCCCCTCAGTCTCTACCTTACCGTTTTCAAATTCCTTGCGCGCCCGAGTCCCTGGTGCAGGCCGAAATCATGGTGTTGGTGAAGCTGCCCGTTCCAACCGGAAGAATAAATGTTGGAAGACCAGGGAGGATAAGCCTCGATGCGTGCTAGGCAGTGATTTCTCGATGGACAGAGTTTTGGGTCTCTCGGAGAGAGCACTTGTCGGGAAATTTTTCTATGCTAAGATGAGTATGCGACAACTTACAGAATGGATGTTCTCATTTTGGAAGTCTCTCCTTAGGTATTGCCCCTGGTTCAGCCTTCTCTCGAATCAATGGCTAGTTTTCCACTTTCTCAGAACTCGACCTCATGCACATCTTAGAAACGCCTTGGATTTTCGGAAGAGGGGTGCTTATGCTGAAACGTTGGAGCCCGGGCTTCAATCCTCTATTGGATAATTTCAGAAAAAGATTCTTCTGGATGCTCTTACCAAACTTCCCGTTGGAGTTCTAGTCCGCTCGAGTCTTCGAAGCCTTAGCAAATACTGTGGGTAAATTTGTCTTTTCTGATGAAAAGTCACTCTGAAGCCATAATAAAAGACTAGCCTGGATTCTGGTTGACATAGATCTGGACAAAGGTCTACCGGAGTCAATAGATGTCTCCATCGGGGATGTGAGTTTTCAACAACCTATAGACTTCTAGAAGGAACCGTTTCGGTGCTATGGGTGTTCACAAACGGGGCACCTTCAGAGCAGTTGCCTGTCATCCTTGGATCGCACTCGGTATCACAACCCTTCGGCGAAAGTCCTTGCAACGTCAAAAAATCCAGCTAGGAGCTTCCACGACAACGAATCTTTTCTCGGTAAGATGTACCTCTTTTTCCCCAATTTTTTCAATAGTCTCTCCACGGCCAAACTTGAATATCTAAAGACTAATGAGAAATGGGTACATGACTTATTCAGAGACTTCTGGGGTATCCTAATGAGCAAGTTTGAGAATCGGGATGACTTAGGTGATGTACAGACCTTCGAAGTTGCTATGTATAACTCGAACTCTTTATCGTCTTCCCTCCCTCCTATTGATGTACCCTTGGATGTTCCTCCGCTCACCGTTTCCAAGCCCATGCTCTCCCCCCCTAGTATCACACCCCCTGTCATTGCTTCCGAGGTTTCCTCCTTCAAGATTCCTTCTGAAGTTTCCTAACTCTGTTCTCTCTTTGGACGCTAAACCCTTAAAAGTCACAAACCTCTCCACTCTCCTTCCCTCAGCTACCCTTTGCTCTAATGTCACCCTCCAAAAAAAAACCAAAGCTCGGATTCATAAAACTCTACTTGGTGCTATGGAGGGAGGTATAGCCTCTTTCTCTGAACTTTCTTTGCATCCTTCGACGTGCCCTCTGACCTTCGTCCCTCCATCCGATTTGGATTTTGGTTATGTTTCACCCTCCTCTTCGGCCCTTAGAGCAGGCCAACCGAATACCCTGGTTCCCTCATGATCCTTTTATCCTTGAATGTCCGTGGATTTGGAGGACCACTTAAAATTGCCTCCTTAAAAGCGCTCTTTTCCCAGATCAATCCCGATCTCATTTTTTTACAAGAAACCCTTGTAAATAGCAACAAAGCAATCAAACTCTTCTTACAATGTGTTCCCTCCTGGAATGTTGTGGCAGTGGATCCTTGTGGTCGTTCCGATGGACTGTTGAGTGGTTGGAACCTTGCCATTGTTTAGCTTTGTGCCCTTGACACACTTGCAGGTATCTATTTGGAGGGAAGGATTAAACAATCAACAGATCGGATTAAGTTTCTGAACTGTTATGCTCCCTATAAGGACAAGGAATTATTCTAGAGGCCTATTTTACATTCAAGTTTATTGAAGGAAGAGGGCTTAATTGTTGGTGGGGATCTTAATTTCACAATCTCTACAAAAGAAGTTTGGGGGGCCTCCTCCAAACTTGATCCACTCTCAGGTTTTTTCACCAGTCTACTGCATACTTCTGGCTTGGTTGATGTACAACCTTCTAAACTTACCTCCACTTGGCGGAATGGCACAACAAGGGCAGATGGTATTTCTAAGCAATTAGACCGCTTCCTGTTGGATGAATCTCTTCTAAACTCCAATTTCAAGGTTAGATCATGGGTAATTAATTCCACCCTCTCAGACCATAACCCAATCTGCCTACAGCTAGATTTTAACGCTCAAGCTTCTCCTCCACCCTTCAAGTTCAATGCAACTTGGGTCACTGATCAAGACTTTGCCAACCTTATTAAAAATTCTTGGGATTCTATGAAGCAATGGACAGACGCCTCCACTATTCAATTACTGTGTTCTAAACTAAAAAGCTTGAAAACTAAGTTGCACGAAATGGGGAAACGTTTCCAAGTTTCCGAAACCGGGACGGTACGAAACAGGCCCCCAAAAAATGGAAACGTCCGGGGAAACGTCGAGGGAAACGTCATATATAAAAAAATTAAAATATATATATATATATATATATATATATTTCAAAATAAGGCATTATATTGCAAGAAAAACATAGAAAATGCAAAAAAATATATATTTGACTATTTGGGGGCCCCCTTTTTTTTTCTTATTTCGCCTCAAAGACGCCTGAAACGTTGGCCGTATGGGCCGGTATGGCCAGGAAACGCCGTCGGCCGTACCGTACGGCGTTTCCAAATCGGGAAACACCGTACAGTACGACCGAGGGTATTTCCTGGTCGTACCGTACCGGTTTCCAAGTTTCATACCGGTTTCCTGCCCGAAACCGAGGGGGGGGGGCGTTTCCTGCAACTTAGCTTGAAAAGAATAGTGATACGGTGGCAGAGAGAAAAGAAACTCCTTTTGCAGTCGAAATTGTTACATATAGATTCTAAGACTGCGGAAATCTTTGATATATGCCCGTCATAGATCTTCGATCAAACTGATCTGGACACCCTTAAAAGTCTGAAACTACATAAAGAAAAGATTCTGTCCATTGAGGAAAGTTCTTGGCGTCTTAAAAGCAGAGCCATTTGGCTTAGATGTGGAGACAAAAACACTAAGTTTTTTCATAAATTTGCCAATATGAGAAGAACCCAGAATTCAATCTGGGACATTGAAGATGAGACCGGAACCCTTCACACAACAGATTCAGGAATTAAAAAGATTGCTTTGACACATTTTCAAGCACAATACAAAGCCATCGAGAACGAGGATACTCGCTGCCAGCTCAAGGTTCTAGAACATCTGCCAAAATTCTTTAGCCACAGTGACTGCGAAGAGATTGGTAAAGCCGTTTCTTTAGACGAAGTGAAGGATACAGTTTACAAATGCCCAAGGACAAAAGTCCAGGGCCAGATGGCTGGACACAAGAGCTTTTTCATTCCTTTTTTGAGATTTTGGGGAAAGATCTACATTCAGCAGTCAAAGAGTCCAGATTGACTGGATCTATTCCAGGATCTCTCAATGCCACCTTCTTCGCGCTTATCCCCAAAGGTAATAAGTCGAGCACCTTTCATGACTTTAGGCCTATCGCACTCTGTAACTTTGTATACAAAGTTATCTCTAAAATTATTGCTACAAGAATTAAAACAAAGTTAGCAGAGTGTATTTCTCACAAACAATTTGGCTTTTTAAAGGATTGTTTAATTTTTTATGCTGTCGGCATAGCACAAGAAGGTTTACATTCAGCCAAGACAAAAAAACTCAGTTCCATAATCCTTAAGCTAGATTTGAAGAAAGCTTATGACAAAGTGAGCTGGAACTTTCTCAGGTTGTTGTTACACCAAATCGGCCTAAGTTGGGAGATCGCACTATGGATCATGGCATGTATCACTACAGTTAATATAGCAGTTCTGATTAATGGATCCCCAACTGAATTCTTCAGAAGTTACAGGGGGCTTAGACAGGGCTGTCCCCTATCCCCTTTATTATTTCTTCTTGTAGTAGAATGTCTCAGCAGGCTAATGAGGAAAGCTGCAGAAGAAGGATCCTTTCAAGGCCTTAAAGTTGCCTCCTCTAAATTTGTAACGCATCTACTTTTTGTAGATGATATCTTAATCCTTGGAAATGGGGATTTAAAAGATTGGCTGGAATTTAAATCAATTTTAACTATGTTTTGTTCAGCTACAGGTATGGAGGTCAATTGCCAAAAATCTGCCTTTTTAACACAAAATATTGAGCCAAGTCTAAAAAATAGATTATATTCAGAATTCAGCATTCCGAGCCAAAATATGGAGGAGGGCATGAAATATTTAGGTTTTTGTTTAAAACCTAATGGGTACAGAATTATTGACTGGAATTGGCTGATTGAAAAGATTGTTAAAAGAATAAACAACTAGACTTTCAGATGGCTATGACTAGGTGGCAGATTGGTTTTAGTCAAAGCAGTTCTTCAAAGTATACCTGTGTATTGGTTCAGTTTAGCAAAAGTTCCTTCCACTATTATACAGAAAATTCAACAACTTATGACCAATTTTTTATGGAGATGAGGAAAAAAAACAACAGGTTTCAAGCTAGACAAATGGCAATTAATTGCATTACCCAAAGAAACAGGCGGCTGGGGTATTAAAAATCTTAACTGGTTTACAAAATCTTGCTGGAGGGGGATCTTTGGGAATAGTCTATGGAGCCAAATTCTCAAAAGGAAGTATTTAAAAGGAGTTGACTTGTCATCCTGGATAAGGAAAGGTAACTACACGTATCCGATTGCCTCAAATATCTGGAAAAATCTCATGAGCTCCTTTCCTCTCATCAAACATTGGTTAGCGTGGCAAATAGGGAATGGAAAACAAGTAATCATTGGGAAAGACCCCTTCATCGGAGATAACGCCTCTTACAAGCTGACAAATACTCTAATCCATTATCTCAACTCCAAAGGTATCTATTCCATAGCACAAGCTGCTGTTTCAAATACACACTCCAATACACAGTCATGGTTAAGTCCCACACAACTAAATTTCAGAGGAGATATGACAAATGAATGGAACAGCTACATCACTGCGTTAAAAAGTAGTGGAATCTCACTAAATCAATCAAGTGATAAATTAGTATGGTCATGGAATAGAGCAGATGGTTCAGTTTCTGCTAACTTAGCTTATCAGTGCATTGTCTTTAACTTATATAATGGTGATTACAAATGGTGGTATAAATCTATTTGGAAAGTCAAGATTCCAAACAAAATTATTTGTTTTATGTGGTTATGCTTAAATGATAGAATTCTCACTGGAGCAAATTATAAAAAAAGGGGAGGCATTGGTCCAGTTGTATGCAACTTATGTCTTCATGATGATGAGACAACTGATCACTTGCTAATTCGTTGTGAAGTAACACAGAAAATTTGGAAAGATACACTAAAAGCTCTTAATATCTCAGATACATGGATGCTGGCTACACTTGAAAGAAACTTATTTCACTGGTTTATAAAATATCCAAGATTGAGATGTATTCCCTTCCTGATCAGCTGGAATATATGGAAATACAGGAATAAAATTCTGTTTGAAAATGGGCAAAGAGAAGAATCCAGTTATATCTCCAGAATTCTAATGGATATTAAAGAATTCAAAGATTTAGGAGAAGATGACAAAGGGGATACTATTCTAAACCCAGTCTATTTTGATGAGAAGCCTATAGGTTTCTTTGATGGTGCAGCAGTGAATGACAGATGTGGAATTGGAATTTACTTAAAACTTTGTGCACAACATGTCTATAAAGCCTATTTTGCAGGAGGAAAAGGTAACAACATGAAGGCAGAGGTTATGGGACTTTGGGGTCTTCTTCACTTGGCACAGAGACTCTCAATAAAAAACTTGATGGTAGCTGGAGATTTGAAAGTCACTATAGACTGGATTAATGACTGTTCTAATCTGAATCTGATGTATCTACAAAGCTGGAAAGATCGAATAAAAAGCTTAAAGGATGATTTCGAAGATATACAGTTTATCAACATCCATAGAGAATTCAACTCTATGGCAGATCAATTATCCAAACTAGCACTGGACAGCCCTCTCGGTACCTTTTATTATGAAGAGATTATACAAGGAATTTCTTCAAGCACAGGAAGTTTTAAGATTTTCTAAGAAGACAATACAGTGAAAAGAGATACCTTTTCAATGCAAGATGAACAGTTTATGTAAAAGACAGATTATGTAAAGTTTTTGTACAGCAATTGACATCTGTCAATAGCAATTATATAGAAGAATCCAAGCCTAGAACAGTATAAGAAAAGTCCATGACTAGTACAGTATATTAAGATTTTGAAGAAATCTTAGTCATACAGATCCTACAGATCTTTTTTGTAATTTTGAAATAACACTTGATTCTAATATAGAATAACAGTGTATCTGTTTTTTCTGTGTGAAAAAAAGAAGTAAAAATGAACATCAAATTTCAATATTAAATGAAATTATAATTATAATTAAGAAAAATAATAATTCTTATGACCAATTGTAACTTGGTAAAAAATATTAAAACTAAAATTAGTCCGCTTCGATTTTCTTTAAATTGGATATCAAATAATTGGGGAAAGTTAAAGGTTTTAAGCATGACAATATAAAAGGAGAGAATTACTTATGAAGTGGTTACCAAAACGCATTTAAAATTTATAAAAGTTCAAAAGATTACCATAAAGGGAATTTTGAAGTGTAGTCTTTCAAAAGGGAAACACCCAACATTATCTTATTGGATTCTCGCATTTGGTAAGTCCACTTAATTTAATCCCATGATTAAAGGTTGTTAAAGAGGATATAGCAACCATAGTTATAAGTACGGAAATAACACTGGAATTTTGTCACTATTTAAAAGTGAATTAAGATCATTTAAAAAAAATTGATTATGTGCTAAATTAATTTAATCCCATGATTAAAGGTTGTTAAAGAGGATATAGCAACCATAGTTATAAGTACGGAAATAACCCTGGAATTTTGTCACTATTTAAAAAGTGAATTAAGATCATTTTTAAAAAAATGATTATGTGCTAAATAATTTAGGGAAAGAAAATAGTTTTTACAAATAAAGTTAATTATTTAACACAAGAAAAAAATGAAAAATGAAGTTCAAGTGAGAGAAATTAAACATCTTAAAAATGCTAAAATCTTTAATATGAAGTGAAAACATCCAATGCAAATTAAAATAATAGGTTAATAAGATAACAAGGTTCATTTGTTAATTGAGTTTAGAATGAGTGGTTTGCACTGAGGGGTGTTTTCCCCCACCTAAGTTCAATTCCTGCAAGTGACATGTTTGGCTCTTAAATGAGTACGCTATCGAAAAAGTATCGGCTTTCTACAAAATTGGGTTTACACATTTTTCACCACTTTGTTAAGATTAAAGAAATCAGTGATCACCCCATCAAACCCTAATCTAGCATAAACCTTGAACAAAAATATCACATAAATGAAGAAAATTGAGGTACTATCGGACTGCCAACTAATATCAGTCAGAATGAAGAAAACTGAGGTACTATGAGGCTGCCAACTAAGGTTTGTCTTTGACCTTGAGTTTGGCTCTAAGTTTAATCTTCCAACTGTCCTTTGCTGCTGTTTTAGGACCACAAACAGTTTGGTAACTTTCTGCCCATAATTTTTATTGGTTAAGTGTTCTTTGAGGTGCCCTTGCAAGTGTTTTCATACCAATGGTTAGCACATGCAATATACTCCAAACAAATAACACTCCTCGGATCTTTACAACTCTCAAATGTTGATCTACACATCTAAGCAGGCATGAAAATGGACACATAAGTTTTTGGTCAACATGACCCTAGAAAAACCCCCATGGGAAAAACCAGTTTGGAGTAGATGTATATATAAGATATCAAAGCAAGATGTACAACAAGGAAAACATATACAAGTGAACCCGATACAATAGCAACCCCTCTCGAATGCTTTGGAGTCCCTTAAAGATGTGCCTGCTAGCCCCTTGAAGCTAGGCGCCCTTTGCCTTGGTGCGCCCCTCTTCCTTTGCTAATGCCTTGACCTCTTTCCTTGCCTCTTGCCTTGCCTTTTCCCTTTGCTTGTACCTGTAAACCTTGTCTTGCCTTTTCCTTTCCCTTGGTCTTGCGCCCTCCTCTCAAGAGTGCCTCCCTCCAAGGCTAGGTGCGTACTAAGCCTAAGCGTGCCCCTCCTTAAGCAAAAACCTCACAAATGTAGTGCGCCCTCACTTGCCAAGCGGCCTCTACTACTCTAGAGTGTGTCTCTCCTCAACAAGTAAGTCTCCTATACAAGGTGCGCCTCTTCTCTCAAGAATGCGCCCCTCCACAAGCTAATGTGCCCCTCCTCTAGATGAATGTGCCCTCACACAAGAAGTAGCCCATGCCTCCATGGTAGACTAGTACCAAGCTATGGCTCCTCCCAAACCCTTGACCTCATGCACCCTCTCCTCCTCAA
>JZKD02S1674143.1:597015-608896 GCA_000966675.3 Picea glauca | reverse complement strand
CTGACACTTGTCACTCCCTGGTTGTGCCACGTGTCACTTTGCTGACGTGATCTGTTGACGTGTGTTGGATCGATGGTTCATATCTCATGCGTGTTTTAACGGTTGCGATCAAATCGCGAACTCGCATATCGCAAAATCGGAGTTTCCGTTGTCATGAGTTCTTTTCATTTTGAAATCGCGATCCCCGATTCTCCGATGAATGAGATCAATGGTCCAGACCTCTTTTTTGCTTTAACGGCTGCGATCATATCACGAAATCGGAGTTTCCGTTGTCAAGTGTTCTTTGCATTTTGAAATCGCGATCCCCGATTCTCCGATGGCTTATCTCCCTCGCAGCTTCTGTCTGATCTGACGACCCTCGTTCTTTCGGGAAATTTGAATGAGATCCTGTGGTTGTGGATCTCTGTCTTCCTTCTCTTCTGCAAATTCCTGTATCTTGAGCTTTGCCTTTGCTGCGCGCGTTTTCTTCAACGTTGTTCCTCCTGAGCTTGCCATCAATGACAAGCATACGCTACTTGGTAAACATTTGCCAACACTTATCTACATTACATTACAAGTGCGCTCCATATGAATGCATTCATTCAAACGACGACGCAACAATCTTTTCAAAGAAATTCAAAAAAGGTATGCGCTGGTACTGTCCAACTATTCTTCTCTTTCCTCCACGTTGGCTCGCGTCATGACATCGTAGATGCTCCTGCATAAAAGCCTCAAGTCATGGTTGGATTACACCACTGACCATTATAGCCAACAATACCATGGATACTCTTCGACATTTCTTTTCCCATTCCCCAAGCCAAGACATAGATGAGGAAGCATGAATGAGTAATAGGTAAGAATGGAATGAAAGAACAAGTGAATGAGAAAGTGAATGAATGACCCAGTTAGAAAGTGAATGAGTGAATGAATGAATGAACTATTTATCAAGTGAAAGAGTGAATGAGCGAACCCCCAAATAGACCATGGGTGGGTTTAAGTATTTTGTGGGGAATCAATAACCTCCTAGCCTCCCCCAAGAATCCCACATAACTGATCTACTCCCTTAGACAAAAGGGTAATTAAAATAGGAAATAAACATTTAGCCCCTCAATCCCCCTCTCTTGTGGAATCATAGCCCCCTATAACTCTAGTCCTTGTCTTTCTAACAACCAACGATGTGTTTATTATTAATAATGATCAAAACATTACATTTCTTAGGCACACTAGCCTCTTTTAACTGTTTGGGCCCTCTGGCCTCTTGACAATTAACAAAATACATTATTTAATACGGGGCTCAAAACCTGGGGTGTTACATCCCCTCCCCCTTAGTTTGGCACTGTCCTCAGTACATATACAAAACAGAGATAAAAATCTCAAAATTTATTCAAAAATCTGCGGGTACTCTGCCAACGTGGCATCTTCATGCTCCCAGGTAGCATCTTTAGGACCTTAGCAGGTCCACTGAACTTTTACCAGCTCTATAACTCAATTCTGGATCATTTTGACTTTTCTGTCCAATACCCACACTCGTTGGACCTGAAAGTCTCCCTCTGTATCTACCTAAATTAGATGCCAATCAATAACATGGTTAGGATCATTTACATATTTATTTAGCAAATAGACATGAACTACATTATGCACATTCATGGAAGAAGGAAATGCAAGCATGTATGCAATTGGCCCTATTCTATCTAATATTTCAAATGGACCACAAAATCTGGATGCCAACTTTGTACAACTACCCAATTTCAAAGAGATTTTCTTGGGCTTCACTTTCAAAAGTACATGCTCCCCTGCTTTAAATTCTCTAGCTATCTTGTTCTTATCTGCATAAACTTTCTGTCTATCTTGAGCTGCCTTTAAATTCCGCTTGATCTTAACCATCTAGTCTTCCATATCCTTGAGAAACTCTGGCCCAAGTACCACTCTATCTTTTGGGTTGTCCCAGCTCACTGGAGTATTGCATTTCCTACCATACAAGGCTTCAAATGGGCTCATTCTCAATGAATCTTGATACCCATTATTATATGCAAACTCAACCAAGTGTAAGTAATATTCCCACTTACATGGCTTATCCATCACATACATTCTCAACATATCTTCAATTACTCGGTTGACCCTCTCTGTTTTCCCATCTAAATGTGGATGGTATGTTGTGCTAAAGTTTAGATTTGTACCAAATCCTTTAAACAATCCCCTCCAAAAATTGGAGGTAAACTTTGTATATATTTCTGAGAAGATTGTCTTAGGTATCGCATGCAACCTAGCAATCTCCCGCAGGTAAACCTTTGCAATATTAGTTGTTGTATGCATTGGTAATTTTATAGGAACAAAATGAGAAACCTTTGTTAATTTTTCAACCACTACCATGATTGAATCATGTTGTCTTGTTGTCCTGGGTAATTTAGTTATGAAATCAATGGTTATCACTTCCCATTTCTTCTATGGGATTGGTAATGGTTTCAGCAAACCCGTTGGGTTCCTATGCTCAACCTTCACCTTCTGACATTCCATACATCGAGCGATGTAACTGGCAACATCCTTTTTCATTACCGGCCAAAAGAATTGACTTCTTACTATTGTAATCATTTTCTGGTATCTGAGATGTCCAGAATAAAGAACATCATGCATTTCCTTCAATACCAATTTCCTCAATTCTCTAGAACTAGGAACATAGATTATATTCTTATGCATAAGTAATCCATCTTCATTTATCTCATACTCCTTTATTTTTTGTTGTACATCTCCTTTGTGTAAGATTTACTTTACCTGTAGGTAATGTTGATTTGTAACAAGACCATCTAAAATTCTTCTCTTCAATTTTGACTAATGCATACTGACAAAAATAACATGCATGAGATGCACTCTTCTACTAAGTGCATCGACAAATTTATTTTATTTTCCTTTGATATGATTGATATCAAGGTCATCTTCACTCAAAATTTCTAGCCATCGTGTTTGCATGGCATTCAAGGTTGGTTGTTCAAAAATATACTTCAAGCCAATGTGGTCTGTCCTTAATTCAAATCTCTTCCCCATGATATAATGCCTCCACATCTTCAATGCATGGACAATGACAACAAGCTCCAATTCATGCATGGAATAGTTCTTGTCATGTTCCTTAATATTTATGGACTCGTAACCAATGACATGTCCATTTTGTTTGAGGACTCCCCCAAGTCCTTCCTTACATGCATCTGTACATACCACACAAATTTCATTTGGGTCAACAATCTTTAACACAAGTGCACTAGTAAGTAATTCCTTGAACATATTAAAATTCTCTTCACACTTAGGTGTCCATCCAAATTTAGTTCGCTTCTTTTACAAAGAAGTGATGGGATGAGAAATCTTATAGAACCCTACTATGAACCTTCTGTAGTAACCAACTAATCCCATAAAATATCTGACTTCTGAAACATTTCTAGGTTTTGGCCATCCTATAATGGTTAAGAACATGTGTTTCCTCTTAAAAGGTCACAGGTTCAAATCCAGAGGGGGGTAGGGTATGTATACCTTCGTAGAATTTACCAGTCAAATCGTTGGGTGGAGGGGGTCCCTTGTCCCATAAACAAGGGGGTCTCATACACCAATTTGGTGTGTTGGCTTGGCCATGACCTTAAAAATAGATTATTATTATTATTATTATAATGGCTTCAATATTCTTTGGATCTATTTTTATGCCTTGCTATAAAATAATGTGTCCCAAGTAATGGATATGCTTTTGATAAAAATAACACTTAATTAGCTTGGCATACAACTAATGTTATCTCAACACATGAAATACCAGTCTTAAGTGATGTTCATGCTCCTCTTCAGACTTGGAGTAGAAAAGTACGTCATCAACAAATTCTATGACAAACTTATCCAAATAATTTCTGAATATGCCATTCATTAAGAACATAAATACAGTTGGTGAATTGGTCAGTCCAAATGTCACCACTACAAATTCATAATTCCCATACTTGGTCCTAAAGGTTGCCTTATGAATGTCTTCTTCCTTAATTCTTACCTGATGGTATCCTGACCTCAGGTCAATCTTTGAAAATATCTTTGCTCCTCTTAGCCGATTAAAGAGGTCATCAATTCTAGGTAGAGGATACTTGTTCTTTATAGTATACTTATTCAGTTGTCGAAAGTAAATACACAACCTCAAGGCTCCATCCTTCTTTTTGACAAAAAGTATTAGTGCTCCCTAAGGTGAAATACTTGGACGTATGTACCCTTTCTTAAACAATTCCTCCAACTTCATTTGTAATTATTTTAACTCTGGTGTGCTAATTATGTAAGGTGTTTTTGACACCAGGAAAACTCCTGTCACTAAATCGATTGAGAAATCTATCTCCCTTCTTGGTGGCATCCCTAGTATTTCTTGGAATACATCTTCAAATTCCCATAGTACCGAGAAATCTTCAAGGCTTGGCCCCTTTGTTTTTTCTGGCTCTTCCACATGAGCTGCATACAATTGACATCCTTTTCTAAAAAATATTTTCAGTTGTAAGGATGAAATATCCCTTATAGAGATGGGTCTTGGAACCCCTTTCATAGTGCTTTGTTTTCCATCTCCATCAAGACATGTAAATGTCTTTCTATGACAATATAGGACAACATGATGCTTGTCCAACCGATCCATTCCAATTAGAATATCATAATACCCCAAGGGTATGATATTTAGATCAACACTAGTATTCACACCATTAAGACTTATGGAACAACTTCTGACCATATCATGGATTCTCCTTTTGGTTCCAGGGGCTAACTAAACCAAACTTGATTTTCCAAACTTACTTTTCTCCAATTGTAATCTATCCACTATTTTAGGATCAATGTAACAATGACTTGCTCCTGAATCAATTAAAATAACAACTGGATGATTTATGATCTTACCTTCCACCTTGATCATATTGGACTGGTATTCCTCTTGTCGATCATCTAAGGTTGCATAAATCCTTCCCATATTTTCGACTATTATAGCCTCTTGGAAATTGTGCACAGTCTTTACTCTATCATTTTTGTGTGGTCAATCATTGTACATGTGATCTTCTTTGCATCCCCAACATTGGATTGGTGGTCTTCACCTTTTTCCCAAGAAGTCTTGTTTCTTGGATTCACCCTTAGCATACTGATCTTGATGATTTATATTCGGCTCATTCTTATTGAAGGGAGGCTTGAATCCTTTCCTCCTCTAATCGGACTTCTCCTCCTTATCCTTCCAAGATTTTTGCACAGATTCTCTTCCCTGGCCTTGCTCATACAGTTATTTAGCCTTCCTGATGGCCTCAGTCAAGGTCTTGGGCTCATCATGCCTAATATTTTCTTTATAAAAGGTCGGAAGTCCACTTAGAAATCTCTGTATTTTCACCTTCTCATCATTAATGAACCCAACATACTTTAACAACCCCAAGAACTTATTCTCATATTCTTCCATAGTCATGCTTCCCAGACCAAGTTCAAAGAACTCGTGCATTTTCTTATCATAGAAATGCTCTGAAAGGTACTCCTTCTAGAATTACTTATTGAATTGATTCCAAGTGATCATCTTCTCATTAATATTTTCAACTTGCTTCAGTTGATCCCACCACATTGCAGCTTTCCTGTGTAAATGGTAGGTGGCAATTCTAGCTTCTAGGTTTGATGAATAGTTATGCAATTGAAAATATCTCATGAGTCCAAGAAACCATGCTTCAACATCATCTTCCCTTTCTTTTTCACCATCAAAGGAGGGTGGATTAATCTTCCTCAACTCTCCTTGCAAATTTTCCACTTCATGTCTCCTTCTTTGGTGCCTAACAGGAGACACCTCTAGACTGCTTACGAAATCTTTCGATGCATAAAATTGTTTTTTTGAGTAAGGAGGTGAGTGATGTCTATGAGTTCTGCTATCACTTCTCATATAACTAGCTCTTCCATGATCATCTCTTCTTTCACGAAACCTGCCTTCTTCCCCTTGCTCGGAGCCATTCCTTKCTTTCCTCTRCAATTGGTTTAAGATCTRYAGCACTCGAGCATTTATCTGACTTTGTTGTCTCATCAACCTCTCATTGTCTKCTTTGTAKCTCTGCAATTCTATTTTYAGGCTTCTTAYAGTTTCTATTAATGTTTCTTKCTCTCYTATGCCCTTGCRTCCATTGGACTCTGTMTCTGCATTACCAAATCTGGTATTCTGGCCTTYGACCTCTCTATCAMARTTGGAGGCTCCTTCACCTTCTTCCATCTCTCRAAGTACRTMTRGAAAAKMCATCAATGAAAGTTAAGAAATAYGTGCACCCATAAAAAGAAGGAGAAGAAAGTGGACCACACAAATCACTSTGAACAAGCTGCAAAGGACCCGAGGCATGCCAAGAGGCACGTTTGTCAAAAMTGTTTCGATAATGGTTGTCRAGAACACAACYGRCACAAACACCATCTTTGCATGAAACAAGAGGAAGACCAGTYACCATCTGTTGATTACATAGTTGTTGCAATGGGYGATAGTTTAGATGACCAAACCACTCATGCCAAAGTTTGCTCAAGTCATCGCTATGAGCAATAAAAACTGATGAAAAAGATGATGACCCAAAGTTTTCAAACTTGTACAACCTGGTAATATCATCAGCAATTCCAGTTGCAAGAACATKCTTAGGATATTTTAGTTCCTTGATTACAACTTGGTGAGGTGAAAACTCTACGGTTTTACCTTCACCTGAATGAGTGATTTGATATACTAATAGAAGGTTACAAGAAAKATTTGGAACACATAATACATCATTGAAATGACCATTTTCTACTTGAGTTGTTCCAKATCCTTCAACACTAAGAGATMTATCATCACCAACAAATATTTTCTTGGTGTTACATTCATTTAGAGTAGAAAATATGTCTYTATCCTTAGACATATGATAAGATGCTCCATAATCAATAAGCCACTCATCAGAAGTAGAAGTAGAAGTAGAAGTTGTATTGAAGGAAAAACCAGAAGYTGAAAGTGCATGTCCATGAGAAGAAGAAGAAGAAKAATCAATACTGATGTTGTGCTTCTTCATCGCTGCTTCTAAAGCTGCCATCTTCTTGAAACATTTGGACTCATCATAACCATCTTTATCACAAAATTTGCAATGTCTGTCAGTCTTCTTATTTTTATATTTTKCTCCTTTGTCTCCATTAGGAGTGGAAKCTCTCTGAGTGGGTTTGGGACCCTTATATTGCTTGTTGTTGTGGAGAGGATGTTGTTTCTTKGGATTCTTGGGTTTATCTTTCTGATGGACAACTAAGGCTTTGTTGGAGGTACCTGCAGTGTTKATCACTCCAAGTTGTACTATCTTATCTTGTTCTCTAATCAAAGCATCACAAAAKTTMTCAAGAGCGGGTTTTACATAAGTTGTCCCTAGAGYTTCTTGCATGGMATAAAAGGTAGATACAAACACAGAATATGCACTACCTATCTTAGAAAGAATAAGATAGATGCAACGATCTTCATCTATCTTTATCTTACATTCTTCACATWAGGTTCTGAGTGTTTTAAACTTAGATAKATAGTCTTCAATGCAAKAAAAATMACTTGGACTTAAAGTTAGTACTTGATTTTCTAATTGTTGTGCTYGAATAATATTGTGTTTACCAAACAYAGATTCAATATTTTCCCAAGYTTCTTTGGGTTTATCAATTGATTGAAGGTGGAACCTTAAATCAGGAAAGATGGACATTMTGATTAATCCACGTGCTTCGTCATTCCTATTATCCCATTTKGATTTCTTATCAGCATCAATGGGTGTTGTTTCCTTTCCCAAGGTAATCCGGTATAAGCCTTTACTTCTTAATAAATCCTTCATATGGGATTTTCATTGGAAGTAGTTGGTGCTGGTAAGTAAGAGATTACTTGTAGAAGCCATATTAAATATGTAGATAATATGGATTTAAAAACTGAAACTGATGATCTGGATGGAAAGATCTCAAAAATATATGCGGTTTTAAAAAAAACGGCACTAAAAACAGACTTTGTATGTGAGAGTTATGCCCCTTTAAAAAAAGTCATAAACAATAACCAAGGGACCACGTGGTAGTGTAAGTTGCTTTATGAAGTGACCCACTTTTATAAAGAGAAATGGTGATCACTTTTACAAATAAAATATGCATGCAAAATAAATAACTCTAAAATAAAATATTAAAGTTACTTATAGTGATTCACTTTTATACTTGAAGTGAAATACATTTTACAATTTTAGCATAAACTTTTTCAAAAAAAGTAACAAAGGAGAGACTTGAACTCAAGACCTCTTACTTAATAAGGCAACTTTTAACCAAATGGTCTAGAAAAACATATTGTAATGTTCAGAAGGAGGATTGGGGTTGTTGTTGTTGTTGAAGACTGCCTTGGAGAGCGTGCTAAAAAAAAAATATTTTCACACAAGAAAAAAAATTCACTTCTCGATGACAACAAGGGTTAGATCTCGGTTAGCTTACCTGGAAGATGCACATTTTCCTATCTGTTTTTGATTTTCCGAGATCGCACAAGGTGCGAGGAAAAGAGAATACGCAGATCTAAAAGAGTAGCAACCTGCAAACAAATAATATCAAACCAAAATAAAACCAAAATAAAACTTTGCAAAAAATTTAAAAAATGTGTATTCAGGCTTTATACCTCCGGATCTGACTGTGATGGTCGTATCTTGGGAAAACGGAAACCTTTTCGAGTGAAACAAAAAATGTTCCTGACTGAAACAAGTGTTACGGATGCAATAGAATAGTCTTCTCAGCCCAAAAATGTACAAAAATGACAGAAAATGGAGATGAGGAAACTCGGCTTCACGATCTCGATCTACAACAAGAGCGGGTCTTCAAACAGGCTATGATACCATGTTCGACAACACAGGTATTCCAATAGAGGATGAACACCTTCAATAACCACTCACATAACCATATCAAGGAACAACACACCAATGTTTTCATGTGGTAAAACCTCTATGTGGAAACATCCTTGGCCCCAACCAACGCGACCACTTGGAGCAGTTTATTAATGCAAAGAAAAAGATTACAGAGAGATTTTACAAGAGATTTTCTCACAATCGATCATCGACAAATGACACTCCATGATCTTTAAATAGAGATCATGGAACAATCAGGTGTTAAGCCACATATCAATGGCCTCTAAGATCGAGGAGAGTATGAACCGTCAGATCACTCTATGTCTGGAACATATCGTGAACGTCGGATTTCCTAACTACAAATGCAACCTAATGCATACTAAAGAAACACACTAGGAAACACACTTTTACATAACGACATATTAGACCAAGTATATATTAACTAACTCCTAAGTGTCTAAATATCCTAACATGTCCAACAAAAAGGAAACCAACTTTCACCTTTTGAAAAATTCTCATTTCAACAAGCATGCTTAGATATCCAAACACAATTTGATTTTTATTTTCATGATTAGTGTTGTCCAATTGTATATAGAGAACTTGAGGAATATTTCTATACCAGTGAGTGAGCACATGATGAATTATGGTGATGGTCATATTTGCATCATTATGAATATTTGGTGTTGTGAAGGAAACCCTTGGACACATTTTTCCATTGAAAACCATACAACCAACCAAGTGAAACTGAATGAAATTTTCTTCCTATAAATTTTTGGGTGTACAGAAAAAATGTGGTAGAAATGTTTTCTTCTGGTCCATGCCATCAATTATCATACCTAAATATTTGTTTGGAGCATCATAACACTTCTTCTGATGTTTGTACAACTTTTTTTCTTTCACTTGATTGTTGATTCTAATGTTCTTGAAGTGATTTGACTTTGGAATCTGCACATGACATAAAATGAAAATATTGATCGTATCTTTTCATAGTTGATAACTATTCAATTAAAAAAAAAAAAAAATAGTAAATACATACCTCTTTCTACCCCTTCATATTTATCTCTTCTTGATTTAAGAGTAGCACATATACGACAAATCCCCATCCTTGACTTCTTAGGAATACAAACATTGTTGAATTGTTTCTTCCATATTCTTGTAAAATATGCATATGTAATAAAATTACCATTTCCTTCAACACCTTCAACATATCCTTTGTACAAGTTGTAGATTTACCTCCTTGAGAAATTATCTGGAATATGTATTGTGTCTCTATCTGGCATACACTCTCCATGTTATGAAAATAAATCACGCATCGATGACAATGTAGTGTTTGTGAATGGTCCACTCTCTCATCCATGATGTACCTTTGAATAAAATTATGGATCTTTTTCCAACCTTGTCTGGATTCTTGATAGACGAAGATTACCAATTGAGTGAATTTTTTTTAAATCCTTTCCGCAAAGTAAAATATTCACAATGCGATAATCATATCCTGTATTGGTGGATATCATGCACCCCATCAAATATGAATTTTGCATGCTCTTATTCATTGACAAGTATGTCTTCCTTTTATTCAAGGCATACATGTATTCCATGATTTTTAAACAATTCTTTCGACAACATTCACTTGAAATCAATTCACTTATGGAAATTGATTTAGTGAGAAATTATTTCCTAGACCTTGTATAACTAGAATGATTTGGATTGATATAAAAAGGTCTAATTCTGGTCCTAGAAACAATGTTTCTTTGCAATGTCTCCACTATTTCATCATCCTCACTAGAAGGATTTTCCTTATCACCACAACGAGTATCAAGCAAAACATTGTCAGGAGACTGAACTAGAGAATGTCGATCACCTTGATTTGTTGCAGCTGAATGATTGAGAACATTATCATCAACATAATCATTTGGAGTAAAATCATCATCAACATTTTGTCCACCATTGACATAATCATCTTCATTTCTTTCAAAATCCTAACCTGAGTGAAAATTTTCACCATCCTACTTAGTTCCTTGAAAACCTCCATCGGTATCTTGAAAATCCTCACTTGGAGGAAAATCTACATCAACATTGTTTCTTTTTAATTTATCACTCGGTAAAGAGTGTCCACCGATGGCGTAATCATCTTCATTACTTTGAAAATCGTCACTTGAAAGATATTCTTCATCATCCTCATTACTGGCTTGAAAATCCTCACTTGGAGGAAAATCTTCATTATCCTCATTGGTACCTTGAAAATCCTCACTTGGAGGAAAATCATCAACACCAACATTGCTTCTTTTAAATTCCTAATTCGAGAAAGACTGTCCAACATTTCCATAATCGTCATCATTACTTTTAAAATCCTCACTTGGGGGGGATTCTTCATCATCCTCATTTGTGCCTTGGAAATCCTCACTTGGAGGAAACTCTTCATGAGTACCTTCAAAATCCTCACTTGGAGGAAATTCATCATCACCAACATTGTTGTCTTTAAATTCCCCACTCGGGAAAAAAGTGTTCACCATTGTCATTATCATCTTCATTGCTTTTAAAATTTCCATTTGAGAAAATTTCTCCATCATTTTCATTGGTGCCTTGGAAATATTCATCGGTACCTTGAAAATCATCACTTGGAGGAAAATTTTCATCCCAATTATTTAAACGTTGATCATAGTCTCCACTTTGACCTACATTTTGATTAGTTTCATTACTATTAAACTACTGAATAGATTTATCACCATCATATTCCTCCTCTTCATCATCGATGTCTTCAAAGTCCTTTGATTTAGGACTTTCATGAGGAACATGTTGAATAAAGTTGCTTGCACTATGATCAAAATTCTAACTAGCTGAAAAATACGACACCTTATTTGCATTACAAACATTCCTATCACATTTCCTAGTCCCAACAGAAGATGTATGCGAACAATTTGTTGATGTCTCAGAAATAAAATATTTTTTATCTGATGAAGTCATCCCTTCTCTCTGAGAACATAGAATGATACAAATGATCACCCTCCCTATGACATTATTATAACATGCATAATGATCATTTCCCTCTAAATTGCCCCCCCCCC